>BQNB010015283.1:10043-73542 GCA_026074375.1 Tanacetum coccineum | reverse complement strand
TAAAACAACAAGTGTGTATCTCACGAAAACCGTAATCCCGGATGAAGTTGGAACTGTCTATGTAAGACTTCCATTGCTTTGACACGGTACAAAATTAAAGTAAAGACTTCACAGGAATTCGATTCATGATATCCATTTGAATGTCAAAGGGTATGTTGTCTGACATCTTTAAAAATTTTATGGAAAGTATTATTAGATTTAAAGTAAAATGTATGATACTCCAGTATGTATAAATAGTTGAAATCTCACGCAATATGTTAAGCGAATTATGACATTAAGTAGACTTATGAGTTGACATGTCCATGGCATGTAATAAGTCACTCAATATGTTAAGCGAATTATGACAATGAGTAGACTTATGAGTTGACATGTCCATGGCATGTAATAAGTCACGCAATATGTTAAGCGAATTATGACAATGTGTAGACACATATAATAGACTTATGACAAATTTTGGTGTTTTATACTGACAATGAGTTGAAATGTCGATGGAATGTAATAAGTCACGCAATATGTTAAGCAAATTACTTATTAAATATGTTATTGTAATTTAAGACATTAGAAACACATACATTTTATTCGACACAAACATTTAAGACCTTAGAATCACATACATTAAGTAGATAAAACAACATACGCAAGTTTTCAACGCCCATTTAGAAGAATTAGTGATTCTTTGTATGGCCCAATGAAGAACGATCCACCATTAGCTTCGATACCCACATTATGAAATTGTTGAGACGGACGGTCGTACACTTGTAATGTTTGAACCATTTCTTGGCCGCTATCAACTTCAACAATTGGATCTTCTTCCCTAGTAAATCCAATTAATTTCGTAATATTTTGGGAGGGAATGATGAATAGCACACTCCAGGATGTTACAACCATAGGTTCCACTTTTAATGACCATGCACAAAGATATCGGTTTTCATAATAAATGAGGTTTCCTGAAATTACAAGAGAGTTTCCTAGCTTGGAAATATAGAATGGAATTGGAAGTTGGTTTTTTAACTCAGTAGGTATGTCTAATACGTTAAATTGGAGGTTAATGAAATCAAAAGAAAAAAGCATATAGAGTTTGTAAGAAGAACCATCATCATTAAAAAACGTTTTAGAACAACCCCAGAAAATACAACTACCCACAACTGCTAGACCCCACGATCGTTTTATTCTTATACCCACACGGGGCATACGGTAATTCCCAAGAAAAGTCCAAGTATCTGAGTTCAAAGTATACATTACCACATGCCATGGTCCGTCACCATAAAACAACATAGAAATATTCAGTAGTGTTGGGTCTAATGTGTCAGGCCAGACACCAAAACCCCAAATAATTTTTTCAATTGCTGGCCTCCTTGGCATGTAAGGGAGTTCTATTCCTAAATATTTTCTTACAGATGGGTTCCAAAGAATTGCCCCTAGATGAGAACCAAACGAAAACACCATACCCCTTCAGAAGTGATAATTGGCTTTAGATTTGTAAGTGGAAAATATGTATTTAGGGGGGTGAAGGACATTTGTCCATCTATAAAAAACATAAAATGTTCGTTACCCACACTATACTTTAAATTAAAACAACACATGTCACACTCACGAGAACCATAACCACGGATGAAGATGTAACTGTCGATTGTAAACTTCCATGACTTTGACACCATACAGAACTTTAGTAAACTTTAACAGGAAGTTTATTCATGATTTTGACTTGGATATCAAAAGGTAAGTAGTCGGACATTGTAAACAAGTTAGAAAGAAATTATTAGAGGAATATGTTGTTGAATATAGAAGTGTAGGATTAGAGTAACAAAGTAGGGTTTATATACAATGAGTTGACATGTCTATGACATGTAATAAATCACGCAATATGTTAAGCGAATTATGACAATGAGTAGACACATATAATAGACTTATGACAAATTTTGTAGTCTTATACTGACAATGAGTTGACATGTCCATGGCATGTAATAAGTCACGCAATATGTCAAGCGAATTATGACTTTGAGTAGACTTATGACAAATTTTGTAGTTTTATACTAACAATGAGTTGACATGTCCATGACATGTAATAAATCACGCAATATGTTAAGCGAATTATGACAATGAGTAGACACATATAATAGACTTATGACAAATTTTGTGGTCTTATACTGACAATGAGTTGACATGTCCATGGCATGTAATAAGTCACGCAATATGTTAAGCGAATTATGACATTGAGTATACTTATGAGTTGACATATACGAATATCCATTTACTATATATAGCATGTCCATAAACTGAAATACAAACATTCATAACAGGATCTTACAAACAAATGGATTCAAATGTTAAAAAATTCATATGTATAATTCATTTTAATGAAACAGAGCGGGGTGCCATTATGTATGCTGATATGTTACATTACTCAATGTAAACCACAGATGAAGAAGAAGTTCGAAGGTGTGAATCAAATACCAATAAATTTATCGGTTAGGCTCCTTCATTTGACATTTCATAAGGGACATCACGTGACACGAAAGGTCAACCAATTTGTTAATATGCTTGAATACAACTAATAAATTATCACATTTGTAATGTTTCTCAACCCAAAAGCAGAAGAAACTGCCAATTATTACCACAATCAAAACCAAATATTTTCTAAATTTTTTCGAAGAGTCGCGTTGTCGAAAACATTTGTGCCATCTAATATAGACTAAACACATCAAATTTTAATAATAATGATAGTAATACGTCTTTTTTCAACAATGGCCCATATCCTAATTTTGAATCCAATGATTATCAAAACAATGAATCTTGTCAAAAAAATTGAGCCCAAATTCTCAAAACCAGAATCATCATTTACGTTCGGATCATTCGACGAAAATGAAAATGAACAAAATCATTGTTTTGATGGTGTAGATGAAAACCCACAACCCATTCACCATAAATGGAAGAATTTCATGTCATTTTAAGCCTGACATGTCCAGAAACACCCACTATGCAAGTCTAAACCGTATGATATTCAAACATTACAAGAACAGATATTCAGATGTTAGAAAATGAGTAATACTTTTGACAATCAAGAAAGCATTAGACTGGCAGATAGTTAGAAGATTTAGAAATGGTTACCAATTTTACTCACAAAATGACCACTCCAATAGGTATGAAAAAATGCTTATCATTAAACAATGTGCATGGTCAACTCGTGCTAGACGTTGGGGTGATACAGATAAGTTTCGAATTACAGGATAATAATACCACACGTGTCCCAAAACCAACATATCCTAACCACCGAAATGGCAACAAAAAAGTAATTGGCTCACAATTCTAGTAATCTTAGACTAAAGATCATAGGCGTGAATTTAAAAGAAAAGATATATAACAGATATTTTATCACCATTATACAACAAGTATATCTTACAACAAGCATGAGAGAAAAGGATATGGTGAGAACAGATAAGGGGGCACCATATGAATCCGTAAAATGCTACCCGTATTATTTGCACAACTTGAAAGAAAAAACAAAGGGACATTCACACGTAACAAACAACGAAGAAGGAGTTTCGCGGATGTTATTCATAGCCCTTGGATGCTTCGGTAAGTCCCTAACCATCTTTTTTTATAATAAAATGCTAGTTACGTTAACTATAGTATCTTTTTTTATTTTTATTTCAGATTCCGTACATTCGTAAAACATTTACGCCCTTTGCTTGATAATCGCCGCAACACATTTAAAGTGTACAATATAAGGTACATATTTATAGTAGCTGTCGGCAAGGAGTGGAAACAACCCAAATTGTACCCAATTCTTTAGGTAAAATGCAAAGGAGGAAACCGGTCCGTGATAGACCATGGTGGATGTCTGTACTTAAAGAATCATTGGTGATAACCCCAATTTACTGTATCAAACTGATCGGCAATGCTGCTATAGTTTGCATACGATTAAAATTTCCTTTAGCCTTTCATGCTGTATGTTGTCGTCATCTAATGATGAACCTAGCTTTGAAAAATAAAAAAACCAAAGGTCTATACTAGAAAATATGCAAAGCGTATACAACAGAAGAATTTAGAAGCAACATGGACATACTCCAAACAGTTCAGTCTGATGCGTATCACAAGCTTATGGAAGCCGGTCCTCAAAGATGGTCAAGAGCCCATTGCCTAACTTATTCGGTTTAATTCATATGAACATAATAGTTGAGTCTGTTAATGCTTTTCTGCATTGAACATAAAGCTTCCATCACCCGTGCTAAGAGAGACATATTATGAAATGTTGCAAAAGTGGTATTTAAAACGCCAAGAAGTTGCAGGTATTTTACATTTTATAACATAAAATATTACTTTATTGTTTTTCTTTTCAATAATAAATAATAAACTAACATATGATTATTTATCTTTTATAGCGAATATGAAGCATGAAATCACATATTAGGTAGGGGATAAGGTGCATAAAAGAAAATTGAAAACGCAATGTGATTGTAAACGGCATTAATCAAAATCTATACCAAGCTTTATGATGGCGGATGACAAGCCCGTAAGTAACCTTATGTCACAATCAAGTCCAAAGTCTGCAAATGGCATTAACAAGGGAACAACCTTGATGGTCCTGATTCATTGCAGTGACTAAGGTTTTTTGTTCTTACCGATTGTGTACAATTCGTAGCCGACTGGTTCAAAAAATAAAATTTTCAAGGGACATACGCAGAATCAATTCATTTTGTCAGAGATATGCACAAATGGGAGTTACCTAGCCATATACATCCTGATATTCCACCTCGAATGGACAACCCACAACCAGGTCTTCCCAAAAATACAAAATCCGTAAACTATCCAAGTAAGGAGCCAACAATAATATTGTAGCAGATGCCATCAAGCAGGACACAAACGTGACTAATGTAACCAACCGTTTGTCACTGACCCCCTGGTAAACAGACCTAAAAATGTCCAACATATGAGCAACCACCTTTCTACAACCATGATGAACCCTATGAGCAACCATCGCAACCATCATGTCATAACCAATACCCATCACAAATGTACGAACAAAGCCAATACGCGTCACAAACTTACCATCAGAACCCATACGAATCTCAACCATACGAGCAACATCGCACACAACAGTCTCAAGTGTATGAACAATATGATTCCCAACAATACACATCTCACATATAGATGAGCAACAAGCTATAGTTGGTTTAAGTACATTTGAGTTTTATAGAAACAATTAATACGATTGTTAACTATTTAATACTTGTGTTTTAATTTGTTAGTATGTTATGTATGTTGACATTGTAAATATATAATATGTTTTGTTAGTCTTGTTCATTTGAAATGTACTCCGGTCAACATCCATCTAAATGACTATTCAAAAAAAATAAAGAAACACACAGTTGAGTTGACAACACACTAGATGCTTTAATAAGAAAACACAGTAGAGTAACACCGTAATCTTATATAAATAAAGGCAATACAATTAGAAAACACGACATGTAATGTAGTAGATACTTAACCTTATTTAGCCGACTTAAAACATAAAACTACAACAAACAACAACATACATGGTTGCAAAAAATGTGTTAAGCTACATTAGTATAGATTTCTATTGTTGCCATGTATAGTCAATGAATTTTTGCTTCTCAACAATGCTACTTACAATTCGCCTCCTTGTTGTTCCTCACGTTTATGTGTTCGTATATCCGCTTCCGGTTCATTTAGCAGAGTAATTGAGTATGTACACTGTAGCTATTAAGACTCATTATTGGCATAGCATGCAACATCGTTATATGTATTTCACGGGTTTGTATTTGCTCAACAACACGAGTCAATTCGCACAACAACTTATCTGTAAGTGTGGCCTCAGCTCGTTGTTCGCTTCGTAGTCTACTAAGAATTGTTTGACATACTGAATTTGCAGCATAATCTATAAGTTGAAAGAAGTTGTGGGTGTGAGACTAGTTAGGTGTGTGTGTTATAGTAGGTATTGGGTATGGGTAATAGGAAGAATATAGTTATAGTGAAAACATTATAGGTTGTTGTGGTCATGTCCTTATTACATAAATGTCTGAAAAAAGCAAATGAATTGTCAAATCATGTCATAAATTGTATATAATTTAAAGCGATAAATGAAATTTTCATTGAGTGGTATTATTTTTCATTGAGTAGTATTATTCAATGTCAGTGAAGAGCCAAATGAATTGTCAAGTCATGTCATAAGTTGCTTATACGGTGTAAGCGATAAATGACATTGTCATTCAGTAGTCTTATCAATGACAGTAATTATCAATGACAGTAATTATGTATTGAATTACCCAGGTTGAAATAAGGTTTATTTAAAACAAAAACAAAACGATTACAAAAGTGATACAGAATGAATAATCATTATTATAACACATAGATTCTTCCATATAGCTTCATAAGGTCAAACTTGTTTATTTTCCTCATATTCAAAGTGTTCCTGTTCCGCCCATTCAACCATTTGATCATAAGTGTAATCAGTTTGTGTTACCTCATTTCTTTCGTCTTCATTGTCACTTGTGTAATCAGTTATCACATGATTCATCATTTCTGCCAAGGTAGCATTTGGGCATATATATTTGGCTATAACAAAATTGACACCCACGTGGTCAATGTAAATTTCCAATTTCCCTTGTGCTGAAGATATATCAAACATCACATGCATATCATAGTTGTTTCTAAGTTTTACGGTAATTGAAAAGCCAGTGTGTTGTAATTTATAATAAAGAGCATGAATATTCTTACCAATGATATTAAACAAATATTGTTTCATCTCTTTTAGTTTCATTCTTGGAACAGTGATGTTCATTTTTCCACCATTGACATACACAAGAGTTTTTGTGGCATTAATCACCAATTGCCCACTATTGTGAACAATTAAATTGAAAATGGTTTGTATATAGGGTATAGTAGGTTTTGTTTTATCAATAAATCCAAGTTTACCAAGCAATTCATAATAATCGAACTTTTTATTTTGTTTATGCATTTGATGTAGATACCTGAGTGACTCTTGTTGTTTTATTTTTGTTTCTTCATAAATGAACCACCTGCATATGCTTCTTCCAAAGAACCATCGTTGGAATCAACTCCGTGCGTAAATCTACGAGATGATGAGAAAACATAAATTTGGATCTTCCAACAACTTTAGCAATGTCGTAACATAAACGTCATATCATAACATGTGCTACCGATGAATACCTTTCATTTTATAATGTGGACCCTGCTAAGGTAATCCTAATAGTAGTATTTAATATATTAAGGTAGTTATGAAATGTTTATTTATATTGTATTATCATGTTTGTTATGCAGGTTGTGCGAGGGCAATATGTTGATTGTATGACATTTCTCAACGCACCAGAATATGTATATTTGGATTGCTATATCAAGGGTTATACAGTTGGGGTACAGTTTTGGCAAGAACTAGTACCTTTATTGTGTAAGGGTGGCTATTATGAGCATCAAAAGTTGAGCGAAGTTGGTTGGTTGTCGGACGATGTAAGTATATTAATAAATGTTTAAAATGAGTATATAAGTTTATTTAATATAATCAAAATAATTTTTTTTCTATCAGCAAATCAATTGCTGGATGGAGTTGATTATTCGAGCTAGGCCACCTGGTGCTCGATATACAGTGGCCAAAACAGGGATGTCATCTCTACACCTGGGGTCACAGAAGTTTATATTAGAGACGGATGAACACATTATAGGAATGTTGGATGGATCGTCGCGTCCCTACCCTTCATGGGATGATGTAGATATTGTAAGTATTTGTGGTTAAACGTATTTATATATTTATATAAGTTTAATATTAAATAAATTATTGCTTGTGATTTAATTGAATTAATTTATATTTGTAGGTCTATATGCCCTTACATTGCAATGGTAATCACTGGGTTACATGTGTAATTAATTTACCTAGTTCCACAATTCATGTGATAGACTCTTTGCCAAACGATGATCGATATCGTACATTAAATGCTCACTTATCGAAATGGACTAGTGTGTTGAACGTCATGCTGCAAAAAGATGGTCATTTCAAAAGAACACGACGGCTACCATACAATTTCAACTTAGTATACAATGATGGTTTTTGTTTCCCTATCCCTCGACAAGGAAACTGTTCTGATTGTGGAGTTGTTACTGGTTGGGTGATAGAAAACCTTTGTAGTGATATGACGCCTGTAGTAGATGGTGAGCCTAATATTTTTTTTAGCGTCGTTAGAGTTAATATGGCGTCTAGGTTTTATGATTGTCGTTGTGAGGATACATCTCAATGTGGATATGATTAGATCCTTATTGTATATAATTTTGTGTACACTCGAGACATATACTTAACAAATTCATGTCAAGGAAATTTTAAATAGTGAAAATAAAGTAGAAACAAGCATCACAATCTCTAATACGATAAAATCACGAAATCATAAACTAAAATACTGTGTCGTTGTCGAAAACCTTAACAATGTTTTTGATTGTAATGTTAAGATAATGTTTTGATGGTTTTGGGGTAAACACAGAAACATTACGAAGTATCAAAACAGATCCCACTTTGATAGAATTTGCGTAACCATCCTCCTTTTTAAAGACTTTGTAATGAATTGTACCACCCATTATACCTGTTGGATCTTTTAGTGTAACTGTCATGTCTCCCAACGAATTTGGTGTACAACTCATTACAACGGCAACGACCAGTTCAAGTTTCCCATTTTTACAATATTTTTTCATATCACCAAGACAACCAGATGCCATGACCCCTTCACCATGCAGGTGGACAATCGCGCTTAGCCATGGGCCAAGCGTAAAATGATCATCTTCAGACACATCTTCACTTATTTTTCTTACATACTCTTGGGTGGGCATTACGTTCTCATGGCCAACTTCCATAACGTCTGCATTTTTTCGGAGCATCGCCCTTTGAAGAATACCCGCTGGTCCGGGTATTATCCTTGGTTGTGTTCTTGTAGGTTGACCGACATACAAATGTGCTATTCCATCGTCAGTGGAACTAGAAGCACACTCAACAAAACATTTTACATCCTCGTCGTTTGTAATATCTAGGTGAAGTAAATGGAGTTTAACCGATAAATTTAACCGGTCATTTGGATCTAAATTGAATTCTTTCACCACCATTTGAACTAAAAGTGAGTATGTCATATCATCATACATAATGACACCTCTTCCTGTGTCATTATAATGCAACACACATTTGAACTTTTTTACACTTGACTCCATTTTTATGTATTTTTATGTATGATAGATTTAAGCTTTTGGCATTTTGAATTTATGGACACCATATATATAGTGCACAAACATTGATATGAGAATATTGTGACAATTGTTTACATTTACTGAAAATGATTATGACCATTTAAGGTGTTTTTTTATTCTGACATTAATTATGACAATTTTTGTTTGTTTATACTGACAATGAGTTGCCATGTCGATGGCATGTAATAAGTCACGCAATATGTTAAGCGAATTCTGTCATTTTTATCTTGTTTTATACTGAAAATGATTATGACCATTCAAGGTGTTTTTTTATTCTGACATTAATTATGACAATTTTTGTTTGTTTATACTGACAATGAGTTGCCATGTCGATGGCATGTAATAAGTCACGCAATATGTTAAGCGAATTCTGTCAATGAATTGACATGTCACTGACATATAATAGATCACGTAATATTTTGTTTTACCTATAAATACGTATTAAATTCTAACATTTTAAAACACAAACTTTCTTTTTATATATACCTTTTATCAAGAAAACTTAATGGGGTGTTCGGTTCCACATACGTATGATGAAATCAAAGCTATGGTTGATAAACAAATTGAGAGGATAAAGTTCGTCAGCAAACGATTATGAACTTAGCCATGAAATATGATAATGCATGTACAGCTAAAGATGATCTGCGGAATGCATATGAGAATTGCAATGACATTCCACAAGAGATCCGTGATTCTATTTTAACACGATTTATGACATGATTTGACAATTCATTTACTTTTTACTGCATCAGACAAGACTACTCAATGACAGTGTTGTTTATCGCTTAAAATTTAACGCGATTTATGACATGATTTGACAATTCTGAAATGATAAATTAATAATGGATGCAAATCTTAGTTTCAAACATGTTATATATATACCTAACTTAAGGCCTCTCAGCCTCTCAGTTTTAAACAAATATATCATTCAAACACATTGTTAATTGTATTTTCTCATTTTCTACAATGGCTACTAATCCAAATGACGTTAGATTAACTGTCCTTATGGCACTACAAGAAGCTCATGATGAAGAGGCTTGTCTGGAGGAACAAATTTTAAGCTTGATGCATCGCTTTGCTGATAGATTTACCAACCGTAGGGCTGAAATTAACAGGCTTATTTCATTACCAGATCACCAACTAATCAAGTATGGTCGCTACGCTCTAGGGTGCATGACAGGGGCAGACATGAAAAAGGCTACATACTTGAAAAGCGTCAGAGATGAGTTGCTGAGGAGCATGGAAGAAAAGCGTCAATTGATCAAGAACTACAAAGAAATGTAAAAGCTTTATTGCTTAAAACCACCAGCCTAATGTAAAAGCTTTATTGCTTAAAACCACCAGCCTAACCATGTTTGTCGTTTTTTTTATAAAGTTTTAATGTTATCGTATCGTCGAAATAAGGTTGGTCATGTACTCTTGTACATGGGGTGTTTCCTATGTAGTAGTCATTTTAATGGGTAATGTTAGTTTTATGTTTTGAATTACAAATTCATAAATTATATACATTTACCGAACAAAAACTCTAAAAAATCAAAAATTACAAATACGAACGAGTGACACACTTTGATACATAATATCTTATTCATATTAACTACATTACCAACAAATTTGTGTTCATTGCGTAAAACTCATTAAAGAGAACATAGATCACATATAAAAAATAAATATATCAAACATATACATATACTAAAACATCGACGAACATGCACGTAATCACTTTTTTTCTCTAAAACTAAACCCTAGTCCTAAAATACCAAACCAAACCCTAACCCCACTGAAACCTCAAATAAAAAAAAGGATTTCACTCCACCTATGGAGCGATATCTTCTCCCTCAAAAATAAATATAGCACGAGTATCGATCCCACTAAAAAATATTTATATTAAAAAATTAATATCGCTCCGCATATGGAGCGAAATCATTAATTGCTTTGACCCCATTTAAATTTCTTATATCGAGACTTGGTGTATGAATGACACGTGTATTTCGCTCCAACATGCTAATTTCGCTCCACCTATGGAGCGAAATCTATGGTTAAATTGGAAAAGTGGCATTTTTTTGATCCTCTGCAAGAGAACCCCTTTCAAAAGGGTCCTCTGTAGTAATTTTCTCCACATAATGTGTCACTTGCTACACACAAATACAAAATCACTATAATCAGCCATTTATATATACAACAATGCACAGCGTACAAGTATTATAAAGGTAGAATATTGTAAGCATACAAATATAACATGCACAAAGTAAAAGGGTTAATACACAAATATGTTACTAAAGTTTGCCAAAATGTTCACCTAAGTTACTAAAGTTTTTTTGTTACAGATAGGTTACTCAAGTATACAAGTTTATTATTTGGGTTATTGAACCTTTAAAACAGATTACAAAGAGGTTACTCAAGTATACAGTTTTATTTTTTGGGTTACCGAACCTTTAAATTATGTGGCTTACTGATCCTTAAAAAAAGTCACCCGCATACATGAGTAACGTATTTGTAACGAAAAAAACTTTAGTAATTTAGATGAACATTTTGACAAACTTTAGTACATTTTTGTGTATTAACCTTAAAGTAAAATATTGCAAATAAATATATTCCCTCCGCTAACAAGTATTATAAGGTTAAATTTCTTTTTTTGTTAAAACATGAAATAGAATGGTAAAAGCTATAGAATGCCAACGTACTTATTATTTTGTCCCGGATTAAACCGTTTACTTTTTTTATCATCAAAATGAATCATAATCTTTCAAATTATGTTTTATTATGACCAATATGGTGACCTACTACCGCCTCAGTAGGTTAAATCAGTAAAAAATAACATATATCTACAAAAATCGCTAATGTGGATATTTTGTTAAGGAAACAATTGATCGTAAGGCTAATATCTATTTAAATATACATCAGGTACATCACTAGAATTTCATAAAACCCTAAACAACCCATTTAAATCCAATAGATACCTTTAAGATCATACCACAAAATCTTGAAAAAATGAAACCTGAAAAATCCCAAAAAAATCCCAGAAAATCATACCCTAATTAGCCAGAACACTTGCTAAATAAAATCCAAAAAAATCAAACCTCAAAACTCAAACCCAAAATATATCTCAAAATCAAACCAAAATTATAGTAATGAACGGCACTAGATGAGAATGACGCTTGTGGTCCGTGGATCGCGAAACGAAAGTGGAGGAGATGGTTGAAATGGATGGTGACACGACAATGAATGACGACAACGGCGCCGGAGGTGGGATGTGATTTGAGTTTGGTGCTTGATACCTTTCCTAAATAACCATAATTTATGTTTCTTAGTTCGGGGGTTTTATCTTGAAGCTTTAGATCCGAGAAGATGTTGTTGAACCAAAGGGTTTCGTCCAAAAAAGCTTTAGATCGCCGAAGGTGGGAGAAGATTTGAGTTTGCCGCAGGAGGGTTTTGTCAAAGGGGTGTGGATATTGAAAATATTTTGTTAGACAATGGTACTATGTTCTTAGATTGTGGGTTTTATGTGCTTTTTTGATTCTAGGTTTTAATTGTTAGGTTATAAAGTTTTTTGATTTCATTCTTGTATACTCCATATTTCTATAATAGACGGGTACCCACGCATTGCGGCGGCGGGTACCCGTGTGATTATATTTTCCGGCGATAATCTTTTTCGAAGTACTTTTTTTTCGATGGTTTAATTTTCAGTTGCATAACAGTGTGAGTTTTGGTATGGCGTGTGATGAGGTGCGGATATAAAGGTGTTTTTTATGTAATAACATCACTTTTTAATCATTTTCTAAGTAAATAATGTATATGTTTCTCTTTTTATTTCTTATCTTTTTGCTACTATGCCTTTAGGTAGGATCGTAGGTTTCAAATAACATCACATCAGGTTATATTAAATAACGAATGTAACAAACCCAGTTTTCAGATTACTTAAATGATAATAATGTAACAAATTTATTTGGAGCCTCATAGCAAACCAATGGCTGTATAAAGCAACCTGTAAAAAAAATAGATCTAGCCGCAACATATATGACTACAACAAATGCGGTCTCAAAAAACCTTGCAAACTAAAAAATGTTACGAGCATATAACATTATACACTTATATGCGAAAGATGGAAACCACCAACACCACAAAAATGCTAAACAAAAAACACATACACACTCAAGCACCAGTCACATCCAAACAACAAAACTTAACATCACCGAAACAACAAAACTTAACAGCACATATCGTCAAATTAACCGCCAACCAAACGACACCACCAGTCGACAATACTACTTAAACCACCAAACATGAACCACCTAAACCACAAACTATAAATACCATTATCGATGATGGTTGTGATGGCAATTTCAGAAGGTGATGGCAGGAAGGGGTTAGTGGTGTAGGGTGAAAGAGGATATCTTTTTTAATGTTAGATGTGAAATGGGTTGTGGTGACCATATATAGTGAAAAACCATATACATTTAATATTTAATCAAAACGTTTTTTAAAGGCCTTTTAAATAGGTTGTTTGACCTTTTAAATGGGTTGTTTTGAGAAAATGTATACATTGATTAAAGTTTGTTACTTATGACATTAAGAATTTTAGCAGTTACAGTGTTTCATATAAATGTCTAATTAATTGGGGTGTTACTTTTTCTTTCACATGAAACAACATTTTCAATTCATTAATTTCTTTTTATAGTAATCTTTTTTACTTAAAATTTTAAGTACTTCTAATTTTATAAATTTGCTAAATGCTTTATAAAGTAGTATAGATTTACTTGACGGGATCTGTTTGGTAATGATAAGAAATTACATTAATTAATGTTTTAAGATTTATAAGAAAAATACAAGAAATAAATAAAGGTAGGAGAAGAACTTGTTGAGATGACTAAGATAACACGTGGATGCCATGTCAACAAGAAATACCACATGGCTGCCAAGTCAATGCCACACATATGACAAGTCACGACTTATGTGGAAGAAAGTGTCCACGTGGTGTGACGTGGACATCATCCTGTCATATCGTTATTACTGAAACATAACAACAAGTTTCATGGTTAAATACGTTAATAAAAAAGTAAATGATTCAATCCGGGAAAAAATGATAAGTACGTTGGCAATTAGTAGTTTTTACCCAAAATAGAACTAAACTGGATTTAAAATTGGATTCAAAGGAACTGAAACCCGAGCCAAATAACCTAAATTACATAATTTTAATCAATTGTTCATTTATTTAATTATATAGATTTTTAACAACAAAAAAATTCAAGTTTAAAAAATGTAATATTTATACTATAAAAAATATCTTCGCAACTGGCAATTTTTTTTTATCTTTTTGCAGTCCTCGCAGAAGAATCTAACATGTGTTGTTTGTTTATTTCTAGATTTGTTTGTACGCTTTAGCTTATAGTGCCATGTTAGTTGTTGTTTTTGATATATATATATTTCAGCCATTACAAAAAAACGTGTCTCGTAAATTACCTAAAAGTTGTTAATACACCATGTTTACTGTTTATACTATAGACATGGTTGTCGAAGATATAACTTGCATATAGGATCATTAATTCAGAGTTGGTTGTTGATGAATTGTTAATCAATCGTTGCTAGTAATTTGAGCATGTTATGGTTTATAAGATGATAGAACCGTATTTTGTGTTAATGTATGTTTGATTATGAGAGTTTAGGGTACGGTGAGCCGTGGCCAAAACGCGACAGGAAAACGCAGCCAACCACAACCCATCTTGTGTTTTCGGGTGTGGCGCCGAGATCCACAGCCGACGTGGTCCGGGAAAACGCGACGCGAAAACGCGAAACGCCATACCGCGTCTCGCGTTTTCACGTTTATAAAAAAAATTATTTTTTTTAAATAATTTTTTTGGGTTTAAAAAACTATCCGTTATTTTAAGGGTTTTGGTCCATTTTTGCCCACTTTAACTCTATAAAACCCCCGTAAAACTCTATAATTTTTCACACACTACTTACTTACAACAATACAATATGAATTCTAACAATGATATGTCCGTTTTAAGATTACTACTCTCAACTCGATATGGACCGATATACACAATATTGCGACTATTTTGAGCAATATGAAGCTTTGGAGGAAAATGAAGGCGAAAGTTCGAAAAAATGTACAAGGCGATATATTGGACGCGACCGAGAAACGGCGGAAGAAAAGTTACGACGCGATTATTTTGGGGATGGAAACACGCCACCCATGTATCCGGAAGAATACTTTCGCCGAAGGTATCGTATGAGTTCTACACTTTTTAAAAGAATCGTACATGATATTTGCAATTATAATGTTGACCCTATTCCCGATTACTTCCTATTTTTTAAACAACGCCTCGATTGTATCGGTCGTTTAGGTTTTAGTCCTCTTTTGAAATGCACATCCGTCATACGCCAATTGGCATATGGTACATCACCCGATGCATTTGATGAATATTTGCAATGTGCCGAACGATGTTCACGTGAATGTTTATGGAACTTCACTAAATGCATATATATATATATATATATATATATTGTATGTTGAAAAATATTTGAGGAAACCTACTTTAGAAGACGTCCAACATATATATGACTTGCATGAAAGAAAACACGGGCTCCCGAGAATGCTTGGGAGCATTGATTGTATGCATTGGGAATGGGTAAAGTGTCCTAAGTCCTTACATGGTCAATTTAAACGAAAGGATAAAAATACCCCACTATAATGCTTGAGGCCGTTGCGGATCAACAATTATGGTTTTGGCATGTATATTTTAGGGTACCGGGTGCAAATAACGACCTTAATGTTTTATATGGTCACCGTTATTTGATGACCTTCTAGCGGATAAAGCTCCCGAAGCTCCGTTTCAAGTAAACGGAAAAACCTACGAAAAAAGGTTATTATTTAGCGGATGGAATTTATCCTTAATAGTCTACGTTTGTCAAAGCATTTAGTATCGCAAGGGATCTAGAAACAACTAAGTTTAAAGAGTTCAAGAAAGTGCAAGAAAAGATATTGAAAGATCTTTTAGAGTCCTACAAGGCCGGTGGGGAATCATACAACAACCCACACGAGCATATCACATGAACACGATTAAAAGAATCATGTATCGTTGCATGATATTACATAATATGATATTGAAAGATCAAAAATTCGATATTAGTGAATATTGGCATATGTACGCTTCTCTAGAGAGCAATATTCAACGTACTTGGGTCGAACGATGCGAAAGACAACGAATGAAAATAAAGAACTTCGGGATAGGAGAGTTCACGAGGACCTTCGACACAATATTGTGGAACATTTGTGGAACCTTATATTGAAATTTAAATTTATGTATTTTTTTTATTTAAGTTTATGTATTTTTTTTAAAGTTTATGTAATGTGCTTTTTTTAATTATTAATGAAATTTAAATTTTAAGTTTATATGTTTTTTTATATAAAAGAAAAAAAATTGGAAAAGTCCCCATAACACCAAAAATTCTCGTGTTAACCATGGAGGGTGTTTTTGGTGTTATGGGGTGTTTTGGTGTTATGAAAAAAAAATGTCACTTTTTGCCACGGCTTGAGGCATGGCTCATCATAGTAATATATATGTGCTTCCATTGTTTGTGTCAAGGTTATAAATAACGAGAGGTGCGGCGTGACAGCATGGCCAAACTTCACGTCTTAGTAGCTATGGTGAGGCCAAAATGTTTTTCAAGACGTGACTTAAGGTGGCACAAAACATGGGTTGTTCGGTTTATTCAGTTAGGTTATTTCGGTTAAATTCGTTTTTTTGGTAAAACAAAAAATAGAACTGGACCGAATTTAAAATTGGATTAAACCGAACTGAAACTCGAGCTGAATAACCAGAATTACATAATTTTAATTAATTATATAGATTTTTAGCAACCCAAAAAATTCAAGCTTAAAAAATGTTATATTTATACTATGAAAGAGTATTAATTGTTTTTTACATAATTATATAAAAAAATATACATATTTATGTGAATTCGATTTTCGATTCGGTTTTCATTTTGCCAAAATCATATCTATACCGAAAACCATATATTTAATTCGGTTCGGTTTGATTTTGGCAAAGTTGGTTCTTTCTTTTAGATTCGGTTTAGTTTTGGGAATTTTGGATCAGTTACAAATTAGAAATTGTGAGATCCATAGATATTTTTTAACTATGAATAGAGGATGTTATAATTTATGAGTTATAAGGCTTCCCACAGTAGTGACACCAATCGACTTACATTTTTTCTACCACCTTAGCGTTCTCTCTTCGACGACCTACAGACAACCTTTTAGCCACAGTAATGCGACCTCCATCTTTTTTTATTAATATATAACAGTAAGCTTGCTTTTGTTTTGTATTGTTTCTTTCGGTTGTAGGAACGACCCCCTCGACCAAAATGGAGATCGGCGACCGACCTGGACAACACCCTCACAATGGGGCCACCCACTTCTAGACTGACAATTTTGTAAGTAGACCTACAATGAGGACACCCATTAAAGAGAAAAATACTAAAGTGACAACAATTTTTTCCCTGCGACTAAGCACACCACAAAGAAAGAAAAGAAATAAGTTACTTGTCGCAGATACCAAATCACTAGAGTCACTAACAGAACCTACGACAATAGACAATGTACAAGCACTTAAAGCACACATGAACGGAAAAAGTAGAGAGTAGAATGCTGGAAAAAATAAGACACGTACACATAGTGTGTGAGTTGCTACACACGGATACAAAATCACCATAATCAGTCACTTGTACATATACCACTCACAACATACAAGTATTAGAAGTGTAGATTATTGTAAGCATACAAATATTATGTGCACAAAGTAAAAATTACAAATAAATAAATTCCCTACGGATCCTCCTCTCTCCCATCACAATAAATTATGTTACAACAATATCCGCCATTAACAAACTTCTGCAACTCTTCTTTTTACCTCATTTTTTCTCAAATTCTGGTACGTAAGTTATTTATCATCATTATTATTTCTATCTTATCATAATTGTGTAGGATGACGTCATTATCAATCTGTTCATTGATATTTCTTTGTTTATGATGATGTCATCATTAGTTTTTTTTTGTGAAGCTTGCTTAATTATAGTTATACCGAATGTGATTATCACCGAATGTGAGTGATAAATTATTTTTCTATCTAAACCTTAACTATATAATCGTTCCCTGTGTATTATTTCTTCGTGATATTTTTGTGTTGGTGGACAGTCATACATCACTACTGAGTTCTTTGTTGATATTTTTTGTGTTAGTGACGTCAATCATTAATTTTGTGTTATGCTTGCTTAATTATAGTGTTAGTGAATGAATGTGTAATCATGACTCTGTGATTTGATTAATTATTTATATCTAAACTTAGCTTTTAATCATCATTGTGTATTTTTGAGTTGATGACGTCATCATCACTATGTTCTCTGATGATAGTTTTTTGTGTTGGTGACGTCATCATTAAATCGTCATTGTGTTATTCTTCGTGTATTTTAGTGTTGATGGCATCATCATCACTTTGTTCTTCCGTATTATTAATCGTGTTATGTTATGATTATTCTTATACGTTATTTTGTGTTAATTATGATTAGCGGTGTAATTTTCTCTTAATTACTACTCTAGTATGTGCTTGTGTTACTTAACTTGTTTGTGTTTGTTGATTATTTCAAGCTTGTTAGAGTTGTAGAAGAAGGTAAAAGATTTGGAGACCCAGAACTATATGCTTAAAATATGATTTGGTTTGTTTGTTCTGGATTCCTATATCCATTTGACCATAGCAGGTTATTTACTTGATTCTATCTTCTAGCTTAAGTACTTGATTCTGTCTTCAGGTTACTTACTTGATTCTATCTTCTGGTAACTTGAGTACTTGATTATGTCGTCAAGTTACTTACTTGATTCCCATCTTTTGAGTAGTAATAGTAGTAATATTCACCTCTCACTTTCATGGATGGTTTTCGTTAAAATGCAGTTGTGTGAATAAATCTCAGCATTTTAATTTTAAACTGATATATACAGTGGTTATGGAGTAACAGAATGAGAATATGGACGTCTGTGATCAAAGCTTTGGTTGTTGCCTTTAATTGCCTAGTTGACATGAAATCCTACATCTGCACATTTTTCCTTTGTTCTATGTTATTAGTAGTATCATTCATTTTCAAACCATGGAGGTAAGTACTAAGAGACACTAATAGGGTTGTTCGGTGAAATTTGATGGCCATGTGTAAGATTGTTTTAACGGACCCTTTAATATCGAAATTGAAGTATCTATAAAAATAGTAAAGTGTAATTATATTATGCTTTTGTTTTTATATAGATCAAGTGACACTTTCAATCTTCTTCAAGTTTAAATAAATCTTCTATACTTCTAAGTATAACTGTTGAGTTTTTGAAACATTTTATGATGAATAATGAAGTTCTAAAAAAATTTATAAGATAAAAATGTCATGTAGAACTTTCTTATTAAAAATATATGAGCTGATAACGTTTGTTTTTCGAAAACAATCTACGATGGTTATTTTCTTTAAAACAATATTCCAAGCTAAAAATACATCTTTTTATGAGATATGCGTTTTGTTTAAACTTTCAGACCAAAATTTTATGCTTCACATAAGGATATAGTTCAAAATCATAGATATAAAGGCAAAGGGATCAAAGTTAAACTTTCATGAAAATTATAGTTAGATATAACAACACAACTTACACGCCCACACACTTTCTAACGCCTCTCGGTTTGTCTTACCCACAAAACTCATGTACTCAATTTCCACCATTAAAACAAAAATTTAAACTCTTTTTGTTTGAAAACTTTAAAATTTTAATTTGTATCATACCGAAGTTACGTTATTCTTTTTAAATCACCATCCTTCAAAGAAATGCATATATATCCCTCTAAAAGCTCAAAATTGCATATATATCCAACTCAAACTTATAATTGCATATATATCCTCTTAAAAGCTTAAAAAATGCATATATATCCAACTTAAACTTTAAATATGTTATTATATATATACAAATAACTATTTAATATAAATTTACAATTCTAAAATACATGATAATTATAATTAAAAAAATGTTTTTTTAAATTACATTTTTCTTTACTTACAAACTTGTTGGTGTAATATACACTTTCATTGTAAAAATAATTTATTTTTTTATACATATATAACAATCATGATATATATTGACGAGCTTATTTAATGCATTCGTATTATATATGATATAAATTAGTTTTTTTGTGAATTTAAAATATCGTCTTGATGTACTATTTTTTGTCATCGAGTTTATTTTGAACCTCGTGACATTGTACTTTTGAAACAAATGTTACTTTTGTTATTTATAAAATTCATAATTATTTAAAAAAAATGATATATATAAGACATATTAAAGGTTTAAAAAGGATATATGTGCAATTATTAAGGTTAAAAAAGGATATATATGCAATTATTAATTTAAGTTAGATATATATGCAATTTTGAGCTTTTGCAGGGATATATATGCAATTCACCTATAAGAAAGTAAATTACCCCATACATGGAAATTTATATGTATAAGTGAAATGACTAAAATGCCCTTGAGTTTGGTCTTTTACTTTAGGGCATTTTTGTCATTTCACTTTAGGCATTGAACAACATCTGCACCAATGGTTTCTCATAGGAAGGATGCATGCATTTTCAAAAAAGTAAGGACTAAACTTGCAATATGAACACGTACATATATGTCCCTCGTGTATTGATAATGATTTAAAATTCAATAAACTATCTCTTACGTTTTGGGTTAAAAGCTTGTAGAAATTTACAGGGTGTTTGTGTTTAGCTTATGTTGCTTATCAGCTTATGTAATCTATGAAAAGTTCATAAGTTCATCTTTTTAATTTATAAGATTATCTAGTTGAACTCATAATTTTATATAAGCATTAAATTCAACATAATAAGCTTATAAGCTAAGCCTATATGAGCTTTTCAATCTTTTTGTAAGCTGACAAGCCCACTTAATAAGTTAATGCAAACACTCAATTAATATAGGGGTGAGCATATCGGATCGTGGACCAGACCTAACCAAGAAATCGGACTGGACCGAACCTGTTTCGGTCTGGTCCGGTCCTCGGTCCACACTTTACCTCGTGTTTGGTCCTCAGTTTGGGCCAGTCTGGTCCGGTCTTACGTACAACCGACCAATAATGTCTTCTCGGACCAGACCGACCGAAGAACCGGACCGGACAGAACACACTTGGTCTGGTCCTCGGTCCGAGATTTTGGGCTAAAACGGTCTTGATCCGGTCCATCTTTTTTCAGTCCAGTCCGGGTTTGACCCAATGCTCACCCCTGCATTAATATATTACATGTTAGATAACAATGCATTCACTCCATCAGAAAACTAGGGGGCGTTTGGTTAACATAATATTTTTGAAGAAATTGTAATCTTTGAAATGAATGGTAATTTGATGTAATTGTAATTCAAATAGTTGGAATGTGTTGGAATTGTAATGTGTTGTAATTGTAATTTATGAAATCCGTCGATGTGTTTGGTTGACTGGCAATGTAATGGAATTCAAAGTCATTTTTTTTATTAAATTAAAAAATTAATATAATAATAATTAAAATAAAAAATAATATAATATAATAATAAATCTAATAATGATAATAACATTTATAAGAATAATAATAATGATAATTATAATAAAATAATAATAATAATAAAATAATAATAAAAATAATAAATAATTTTTATTTAGCTGAACCCGCCCTTTTGAGGGAAACTTTAGCTGAACCCACCCTTTTGTTGTCTAATATTCCAGAGGAAGACCTTGAACCGAGTGAGCGAAATATCAAGCAGTGTAAGAGGAAGATATGTGATGGCCATTATACCGCGGCTGTTCGAGTTCTTTCTTCTTCAGGTGTTGCCCCTTATACTGATGCTACTCTTGATGACTTAAAGGCCAAGCATCCTTTTAAGTATGCTCCCTCTTTGCCACATATACCTACTGATCATCATCAACTCATGGCACCCCCAGGTTTGGTTTTAGACATGATTAAGAGTTTCCCGCGTGGTACGTCTTGTGGTCGGGACGGGTTGCGCGCCCAACACCTTATGGATTGTTTAAGTGGTGCTGCTGTGGCCATTTCTGATGAGCTAATCACTTCTATCGCCCAGGTGGTAAATCTATTTCTTGATGGGAAATGCCCCAAGATGTTGGGTGAGTATATTGCTAGTGCCCCTCTTACACCACTTGTCAAGCCAGGAGGTGGTATCCGTCCTATAGTTATGGGTACTGTTTGGAGGCGCCTGGTTTCCAAGGTTTGTGCCACTATGATTGGTCATTCTTTGGATACTTATTTAAATGATCTTCAGTTTGGTGTTGGTGTGTCGGGAGGTGGTAAGGCTATACTTCATGTTGTGAATCGATTAATTGAGGACCGTAGTGATGATATTGGTCTTTCGATGTTGTTGGTAGATTTTAAAAACGCTTTCAATTTGGTGGACCGTGAGGTTATGTTGCAGGAAGTCCGCATTCGTTGCCCTGCTATTTCACGTTGGGTGGAATTTTGTTATTCCAATCCAGCTAGATTATATTATGGTGAACACACCTTATGGTCACATCAAGGTGTACAACAAGGCGATCCTCTTGGACCTCTTCTTTTTGCCTTAGTACTACATCCTTTGATATGTAAGATTAAAGACTCCTTTAGCCTTTCACTTCATGCTTGGTATCTGGATGATGGCACCATTATTAGAGATACTTTATGTTGGGAATTATGCTTTCCTGACTTAATACTGTTAGTATTAGTTAGTTAGTACTGCCAGTATATTTGTTAGTACTGGTAGTAGAGTTAGTACTGTTAGTAGTAAGTTAGTATTGCTAGCATATATTAGTTAGTACTGTTAGGAGATATGCATTAGTTATAATAGGAATAGATATGCATTATCTCTTCACACGGTTTGTAAGCCCATTAGGGTTTCCTTGGTGTATAAAAGGAACCTTACGGCACTAGTTAGAAATATCAAGTTTCACATATATTCATAGTTAGTATTCTGTAATCTAGCATATTAATAGTAATCAAAGTTCTGTTTTATTAATTGTTCTTCTTATCAGTATAAGTTAGTTTCCGCATAACTTATATTGTTTATAGTCATTGTTTCTCTTGTAGTTAATTTGGATCTATCCAGATTGGCTACCACCCTTAACAGGCTAGAAAGATCTATTCAGATTGGGATCAACAAGTGGTATCAGAGCTTGTTGAGAAACTCTGAGTAAGAAGAACCAAAACAGATTTGTTATAAACCTTTACCTTTCAGATCTATTCAATGGCACGAGAAGATGAAAATCATGATGAAAATGCTAACATTCCACCACCAGTTCCACCAACACAATAAGCCACTCACACTCTGTCAACCATTAAACTCTCTATTCTGAAGAAAGGTGAGTATGACATATGGGCCATGAAAATGGAACATTACTTGGGGCATATAGACTATCCTATATGGGAAGTCATACAAAAAGGAAATGGTCCTGTACAAGTCTCAACAGATACAAATGGACAAATAAGGGTTCTGCCTCCTAAAACTGCTGAAGAGATTTTGGCTAGAGAGAGAGAAAGAAAAGCAAGGACTACCTTGCTCATGTCTATACCAGAAGATCATTTAGCAAAATTTCACAAAATGACTGATGCTAAAGAGATGTGGGAAGCTATCAAATCCAGATTTGGTGGCAATGATGAATCTAAGAAGATGCATAAATACATTCTAAAGCAACAATTTGAAAGCTTTTCTGTATCCAACTCAGAAGGGTTACACAAAGGTTATGATAGGTTTCAGAGTCTTCTAAGTCAACTTGAGATTCATGGTGCAGGCATCTCCACTGAAGATGCCAATCAGAAGTTTCCAAGATCATTACCTGTTTCCTGGCCTCAAGTATCCTTGATCATGAGAACTAAGCAAGGAGTAGATACTCTTAGTTTTGATGATCTATACAACAATCTTAGAGTCTTTGAGCCTGATGTTAAAGGCTCTACTGCATCATCTTCTAGCACACAGAATGTGGCATTTGTTTCTTCTGAAAGCACTAGCAGTACTAATGAAGTTAGTACTGCTTATGGTGTTTTTACTTCTTCTGGTTATAACTCACAAAGGGAAGGCTCTTCATCATACACTGATGAACTCATATACTCTTTCTTTGCTAATTAATCCAGTGGTCCACAATTGGATTATGAAGATCTTAAATAGGTTGATGAGTTTGATCTAGAAGAGATGGACTTGAAATGGCAGGTGGCCATGATTTCCATGAGATTGAAGAAGTTTTACAAAACCACAGGGATAAAACTGCAGTTTGATGCCAAGGAACCAGTTGGCTTTGACAAGACCAAAGTTGAGTGCTTCAATTACCATAAAACAAGGCATTTCGCTAAAGAGTGCAGATCAAAAGGAAATCAAGAAAACAGAAGGAGAGACGCAGGGAACACTGGATACCAAGCAAGAGATAATGAGAGAATACCTGCAAAACAGGATGAACCTAAAGCTATGGTAACTATTGATGGAGATGGTGTTGATTAGACTGGTCATGTTGAAGATGAGCAAGAAAACTTTGCTTTGATGGCTTACAGCAATTCAGGCTCAGACACTGAGGTAACTTCTTGCTCAAAAGAATGTAAGGAATCTTATGATAAGCTTAAGAAATTATATGATGAATAAAGGGAACAACTTGGTGATGCTAGTATATAAATTCAAGCCTATACTCAAGCCTTAAAAAAGGTAGAAACTCAATTAGTCTGTCATCAGAAAATCAACTTGTTTATGAAGAGAAAATTAGATTTATGAAAATTGATTTAGATGATAAAACTAATGTGCTTATATATCATAAGAAACTATTAGCAGAAGCTGTAAAAAAAAGAATTAAAAACCAAACTTGAAAGTTTTCAAAGTTCTTCTAAAGGTCTTAGTAAACTGCTAAATAGTCAGATGAGTGTTAAGGATAAATCTGGGCTTGGGTATGGAGATCAAATACATGAAGGTGTTTTAAGTTATGAAAATGAAGTTCTTCAAAGTGTGTTTGACAGTAGGTCTAGTGATGTAGAAGATCGTCCTGTGAATGATAGATTTGCAAAAGTTGAAGGAATGCATGCAGTTCCCCCTCCAATGTTAGGGATCTACATGCCTCACCTCCAATGACAAAAAATTTACATGCCTCTAAATTGATTTTGGAAATAGATGTGTCACAGTTTACATCATGGTTCAAACAGTCTATAAACTTGCTGCAATCTGTTGCCTAAGACCAGTGATATTGCCTATTGTGAATCCAATTCCAGTTGTAGTAACACTTGAATTTGTGCCTTAACAAGTTGTAATGAAACTAAAAGGTTGTTATGTCAACCTAAGGCACATGACTGGGAACAAGGCCTACCTTGTTTAATATCATGACTATAATGGTGGCCCTATTGCTTTTGGAGGAAGTAAATGTCAAATAACTGGTAAAGGTAAAATAATAACTGGAAAGTTAGATTTTAAGGATGTGTACTTTGTGAAAGAACTAAAGCAATTTAATCTATTTTCTGTGTCATAAATGTGTGACAAGAAGAACAAAGTTCTCTTCACAGACTCTGAATGTCTTGTGCTGTCTCCTAACTTTAAGTTGCCTAATGAAAATCAAGTATTACTTAGAGTCCCAAGACAAAACAATATGTACAGTTTCAACCTAGAGAACATTGTTCCTGCTGGTGGTTTAGCTTGTTTGGTTGCAAAGGCCACATTTGATGAATCTAACAAATGGCATAGGAGGCTGGGTCATGTTAACTTTAAAAACTTAAACAAACTTGTGAATGGAAACCTTGTAAGAAGTTTACCTTCTAAGATTTTTTCAAAATGACCACGCTTGTGTTGCTTGTTAGAAAGGAAAGCAACACAAGGCCTCCTATAAGGCCAAAGTAATAAGCTCTATTAATCAGCCCTTATAGCTTTTACATATGGACTTATTTGGACCCATATCTGTAAGTAGCATAAACCATAAAACTTATTGCCTTGTTATCACTGATGATTTAAGCAGGTTTAGTTGGGTGTTCTTTTTAAGAACTAAGGATGAAACTTATGGAATCCTTAAGGACTTTATAAGACAAATTGAAAACCAATTAAATCAAAAGGTTAAAACTATTAGATGTGATAATGGAACAGAATTCAAGAACAGGGAACTCATTGAATTTTGTGGGTCAAAAGGGATCAAGAAGGAATACAATAATGCCAGAACTCCATAACAAAATGGAGTTGCTGAGAGAAAGAATAGGACCCTAATTGAGGCTGCTAGAACTATGCTAGAAGATTCATTTTTACCTAACACTTTTTGGGTTGAAGCATTTAGTACTACTTGTTATGTCCTTAATAGGGTATTAGTGACCAAGCCTCAAAACAAGACACCTTATGAACTTTTAACTGGTAAAATACCAATCATAAGCTAAATAAGACCTTTTGGGTTCCATGTGACCATCTTGAATACCATTGACCACCTGGGCAAATTTGCTGGGAAATCTGATGAAGGGTTTTTAGTTGGATATTCTCTAAACAACAAGGCTTTTAGGGTATACAATTTAGAAACCAAGAGAGTTGAAGAAAACCTGCATATAAATTTTCTAGAGAATAAACCTAATGTTACAGGAAAAGGACCTACTTGGCTGTTTGATCTTGATTATTTAACTGATTCAATGAATTATCAGCCTGTTAGATCAGAGAATCAAGCTAACAAAACTGCAGGTCCAAAAGAAGCTAAAAATAGTGCAGGTACACAAGATAATATTAATGCAGGAAATTCTAAAATGGAAGCTGAACCTGCTCAAGAATACTTTGTACTGCCATTATGGTCTTCTTATACTTCAACAATCAAGAGCTCAGAAACAAAGAATGGAGATGAAAAGCCTAATGGGGATAATGGTTCAAAGACAAATAAGGAGCCAATAGATCATGAAGATCAAGCCTTTTTGGAGGAGCTTGAAAGGCTTAAAAGACAAGAAAATGAGGCTTATGATGCAGCTGAAGTTCTTAGAAAGGAGTTTGCTCAAAGTACTAAGGATTTGCTTCTTCAAGCAAGAGCCACTAGAGCTACCAGTACTAACATAGATAATACTGTTAGTACACCGGTTAGTACTGCCAGTCCTTCCAGAGTTTTTGTGTTGGTGGACCATCAAACCCTGATCTTACCAACTATGCTAACCAAGATGATTCTCAAATACCTGCTTTTGAGGATATTTATGACAATTCAAGTAATGGAATTTTTACCAATGCATCTTATGATGATGAGGGTGCAGTGGCTGACTTCAAAAATTTAGAAACCACTATGAATGTTAGTCCTATTCCCACATCAAGGATACACTCCATTCATCCTAAAACTCAAATTCTTGGAGATCCAACCTTAGCAGTTTAAACAAGGAGCAAAGTAAACAAAAGTTCAAGAGCACATGCTTTTGTAAGCTATATTCAAAAGCATAGACGAAATAATCACAAGGATTTCCAGCACTGGTTATTTGCTTGCTTCCTTTCTCAGATTGAACCCAAGAAGATATCTCAAGCTCTTGAAGATGAAAGTTGGGTTGATGCTATGCAGAAAGAGCTGCTGCAATTCAAGATTCAGAAAGTTTAGATTCTAGTTGACTTGCCTTTTGGGAAGAAGGAAATTGGGATAAAATGGGTTTACAGGAATAAGAAGGATGAAAGAGGTGTTGTAGTTAGAAATAAGGCAAGATTGGTTGCCCAGGGATATAGACAAGAGGAAGGGATAGACTATGAAGAGGTTCTTGCTCCTGTGGCCAGGATTGAAGCCATCAGGATCTTTTTAGCCTTTGCTTCTTATATGGGATTCATAGTTTATTAGATGGATGTAAAGAGTGCCTTCTTGTATGGCATAATTGATGAGGAGGTGTATGTGTCTCAACCTTCAGGTTTTGTAGATCCTAAGTTCCTCAAGAAGGTCTACAAAGTTGTGAAAGCTCTGTATGGTTTACACCAAGCTCCTAGAGCCTGGTATGCTACTTTATCTACTTTCTTGTTGCAAAGTAGATACAGAAGAGTAACTATTGACAAGACTCTTTTCATCAAGAAGGAAAAGAATGATATCATGTTGGTACGGGTTTATGTAGATGATATTATTTTTGGTTCTACAAAGAAGTCTTGGTGTGATAACTTTGAGGCATTGATGAAGAGCATATTCCAGATGAGTTCTATGGGAGAGCTCACCTTCTTTCTTGGATTACAGGTCAAGCAGAAAGAAGATGGTATTTTCATAAGTCAGGATAAGTATGTTGCAGAAATCCTAAAGAAGTTTGATTTTATGAATGTTAAGACTGCTAGTACTCCAATTGAGACCCAGAAGCCTTTGGTCAAGGATGAAGAAGCTGCTGATGTGGATGTACATCTTTATAGATCCATGATAGGTTCTTTAATGTACTTGACTGCTTTTAGGCCTGATATTATGTTTGCAGTCTGTGCTTGTTCTAGAATTCAGGTAACTCCAAAGACCTCACATCTTCATGCTGTGAAGAGGATCTTTAGGTACCTCAAAGGCAAACCTAAACTAGGCCTTTGGTATCCTAGAGTGTCATCATTTGACCTGGAAGCCTATTCTGACAGTGATTATGCTGGAGCAAATCTTGACAGGAAATCCACAATAGGAGGTTTGTTAGGATTATGAAAATCCATGTAAAAGACTCGGTCACCTCGTGTTATGTCTAGCATAGGTTAGTTCGTAGCCTTAATATTAATCGTTTAATTACCGTATGACTTATGGTGTTGGTTCGGGTCTTTACCCACATGTTAGCCCACTCCATAGCCCACTTAGGGGCACAAAACTCTTGTATTTATACCCCCTTTCTAGCCATGGGAAGGGGTTGGTTGTTCATTTGATAATACATACACTAAAGGTTTTTTTCTCTCACTAGAATCCTACTTTCTCTCTCTAGAAATTAGCCAACCCATCATCTCTATCTTGTGTTATGATATCCAATTTACTACAATTGGTATCAGAGCACATGGGATGATTAGATAGATTGTGTGTGCGTTTTCTTGGTTAGATTAGATCAAAAGTTTGGTTTTAAAAGGTTTATTGTCTTATTCTTGACACTCTTTGATTCTTATGTTTGTGGGGTTAAAGTTGGTGTTTTTATTGTTGTTATAGCCTTCTATGATCAAGTTGTACAAAAGAAACCTAGCAAAAATGTTCAAAAGGGTGATTTTTAGGTGGAAAAGTCGTATTTTTCATTATTGAGTTTTGTCTCACTGGCATATTCTTGGTTGCGTTTTGCCTCCTGCAATTTGTCAAAAAAAGTACATTGTGTTTTGTCATTTTATAAAGGACAACTGTACTGCGTTTTGTCTTATTAGGAGCTGCATTTTGTCTCCTGCGATTTGCTTCCTGCGTTTTGGTTCTGTGTTTTGGTTTATTAAAGGTTGCGATTTGCCTCTGCATTTTGCCTAATTGAAGACTTTTCTTGCGTTTTGTATAGGAGAGACTCTGTCTATTTCATTTCTTGGTTGAGTTTTGTCTCAAGAATTGTCTGCGTTTTGTCTAAGGTGCTTCACTGCGATTTGCTTCCTGCGTTCTGTCTACCTTTGAAGACCTTCATTGCGTTTTGGTGGAAAGAAAATCTGGCAAAATTTCTTCTTCACTGAGTTTTGTCTCCAACAAATTGAGATTTGTCTAAGGCTCTTCACTGCGATTTGTCTACCTTATCTTCAACCAACCAAACCATACTTAAACAACATATCACCTAAACTAACAATCAATCACCACTTTTAACATATAATCACTAATCATTGTACCAATCCATAGTTTATCATAACACAAGAAATCAATCATGTCTAGTAATTTAGATGATATTCAAGCGGCCGGTTCTGATACCCGCCCTCCTATGCTCGATAGGACTGATTACGAATCATGGTCACAACGAATCCGATTGTACTATAGAGGAAAGGAAAATGGATTGCAAATTCTTCAGTCGATTGATCAAGGACCATTTAAGCTTCGAACCACAAGGAATACACTTGGAGCTACCCCTGAGGGAGGTGTTCTTCTTGGACCAAAAAGGCCTCGTACTTATGATGATCTTAGTGACACGAAGAAGAAACGATACGATGCAGATGTCCGTACAACCAATATTGTGCTTCAAGGATTACCCAAAGACATCTACAAGCTCATCAATCACAACATTGAAGCAAGATCAATTTGGGACAACGTCAAAATGCTTCTCGCAGGTTCTGAATTCACCAAAGAATACAAAGAATCTTAGTTGTACAATGAATTTAAGCGGTTCAAGATGCTTCTAGGTGAAAACATCAATGAGTACTATGTTCGATTTCACAAGCTGGTCAATGACATGAGGATTATCAGAATGACAATGCCGAACATTCAGCTAAACTCCAAGTTTGTGAACAACATGTCACCTGAATGAGATAGGTTTGTGACAGCCGTTAAACTTAACAAAGGTCTGAAAGAGACAAATCATGAACAATTGTATGCGTACTTAAAACAACATGAGAAGCATGTTGTACAAGATCAACTAATTATTAAACGAATCACTCCAACTACTAATGATCAACTTGCATTTGTCTCAACTGTTCAACCCTATGCCTAATCGTTACATGTCTAGTCTCATCAATATCCTTCTTCATCAGCAGCCCCTCAATCACCACACATTTAATCACTTCAGCATCTTCAATTCCCTGAAACATCACAAATTGATTCTGGACACACCCAAACTAATGAAATACTTGACAACCTTACCAAACAAATGGCACTCCTTGCCCAATCCTTCAGATCAACACTTCCTCAGACAAACAATCAACTTCAAACCTCATCTAACACCCAAAATCAAGCAACTATTCAAGATGGTCGGGTTGTTGTTCAGAATGTTCAAGGGAGACAGAATCAGAATTAGAGGTATTTTGCTCAGGTAAATGGTATAGCAGGCAATGGGGGCGCACAGAATAGAGCTGGGAATGCCAATGCAGGTCAATGAAAACCGATCAAGTGTTATAATTGCAATAGGCTTGGACACATTGCATGGAACTGTACTCAGTCGAAATGTTGGTATGTGCTTAATTACACATACCTTTTACCTTTAAAAACGAGCTTAAATGAACAAAAACGGACATAAAATACCAAATATATGTGTGTTTTGCTGTTTATGATTTTGCAGGTAATGGATATTGTTGATCCCAATCCTTGATCAATTCTTTAGCTTGTAAAGAGTATGTTACCTTAGATAAATCCAAAATAACAATAGTAGAGACTTTGTGTGTATATTAAAGTGTATGCAGAATCTACACTTTAATACTCTAGAAGTATTATCAATGAAACAGTAAACTTGTAATGCAGTAGAATAAACAAAGAGTATAACCAAAACGCTTCAATATTATTAAGATGAATAATACGAGTACTCTGACTAGTACTAGGGTTTACAACCTTGAAGCATACACGACAATTCTCAAAAAGTATATCTAAAGTATTAACCTAGGACCTCCTTTTATACACGAAGGAGTCCTTTACAAGATAACTACAAATCTTATAAGATCTTCTATAATTCTAAACATATACGTATCTTCCTAATCTTTATAAGATATACATTCCATACATATCTTCTTGCGTCTTTATCTTCAAGTAAACTTCATGCAGCAGTACTAAAACTTCAGCAGTACTAACTTTGATACTGGTAGTACTAACTTCCTTCTGGCAGTACTAAATTTCTTCTAGCAGTACTAAATTTCTTCTAGTAGTACTAACTTGTTCTGGCAGTACTAATCATGTGAAGATTTATTCCCAACAATCCTCCCCTAAACTTGTGATTTATCCTCAAATTTCAAGTTTCTTCTGAATTAAATCTTCTACTGATGATTCTTCCAAACACTCTTTCACTGTTCTTCAATCTGAGACTTCATAAACTTTAGAAGTTCAAATGCCATAGTGCTTTTTTCTTCAGCTTCTAAATGTAGGTTCAACATTTTCTCTAATAATTCCTTGACTAGAGGGTACTTCTTTTCTACTAGCATATTAATCTCTACAGGTGTACCATCTAAAAACAATGTATGAACTCCACAATTTTCATGTACTTTTTAGCTGAGCGCTTTCCAATCAAATTGATTCTTCCAAATCTCATTATTCTCATCTGGTTCAAATATCATCCTTAGATCTCCCCAAAGCATCAAATCATGTCCTTCAAGTGGATGATCTCTAAACCTTTCTTGAACTAAACTGTATAGATTATCCAAGTCTTGTCTGTCAAGTCTTCTTAAAAAGGCTTGCATACTTCCATGATAGCTTGAACTTCCATCAGCTATGGTTAACTTGTAAACATCCATGTATTTTGCTTCCATTCTTTCCATCAACTGATATTCAAAATATACTATAGGATATTTCTTGGATAGAGGCTCATAGTACACTTCATCATCTTCATTTGGTACTATTTTCAAGTTCAATCTAAGCTCTTCTTCCTCATAGTCTGTTGTTTCTTCCTCATCATGCTTTTGTCTCTTAGAAGTATCCTCATCTTGAGTTTCCCTTGTTCTTTTCTTAGCAAGTGATTTCCTTCTCATTCCTCTAGTCTTCTTAGAAATCTCTTTCACTCCTTGTTCTGTTTTAGTCTTTTTAGCAAATTCTTCTAAAACCTTTTGACCTTTTTCTTCTTCAACATCTTTATTTTTGAACAAAGTTTGTACCTTATTATATTCTACTTCAAACATAGGTCGAATATCATCATAACTCATTCCTTTGAAATATTCCATCTTGTATCCAGCCATATTCTTTAAATAGATCATCATATTCTTCCTTGCTTGAGCTACTGATATTGGTTTCCTCTTGAGTTCTTGATATCTCTTTATAGTATCTAACTATCTTTCTTGAAGTTGTTCAGCAACAGTATTCCAGTCAATACTATTAGCTTTTCTTCTTTCATCTAACCATTTTTGTAATTCCTAGGCTACTTCAAAATCAGACTTTTCTTGTCCTTGTTCTTCCTTAGCCCTAGCTTCTTGTTCAGCATTGAATCTTGCATGTTCTTCCTCATATAGCTTTTTAGCTAATTCCTCATCAATAGTTAACTGTACTTGTACTCTTTTCTTTAACTTCTTTGGAGGCTCAGGTTCTGTCATAATTCCTTTACCTTTTTCCTTTGACATTCTTCCTTGCAAGCAGCTAGTATCATTACACTGGCATTGCTGTAATACTACAGAAAGCTCGTTCTTATATTGATCCACTGGCAATTTCTATTTCACTTGGCAGTACTAACAACAGAATACTAATTGATGATGATAAAACAATACAAGTCGTGTACGAACTTCGTTCATAAAATACTTCCAACTGACTCAGGGTCCAATCTTGGTGTTGCTCCAGTTTCATTTTCTGAATCTGGTTCAAACTAGCATTGAGATCTCCCAAAAGTATCAAATTGTATCCTTCTGGAGTGTTGTCTTTGAATCTTTTCATTACCAATCCATGCAAATCCACTAAGTCTTGTCTGTCAAATCTCTTCAGCATACTCTCAAAAGTTTTGTGATAACTTGTGTTTATGATCTTGTAAACATGCTCACTTCCTAAACTTTGAGATTCCCAATCCACTATGGGATACCTAGTATGCAAGATTTCTGGATTCACAGTTGCTTCTTCATCTGAAACTACTATCAACCACATTCTTAATTTCTTCTTTATTCTTCATAATAGCTGTTCTTCCTCATCAAGCTTTTGTCTCTTAGAAGTATCCTCATCTAGAGTTTCCCTTGTTCTTTTCCTAGCAAGTGATTTCCTTCTCATTCCTCTAGTCTTCTTAGAAATCTCTTTCACGCCTTGTTCTGTTTAAGTCTTTTCAGTGAATTCTTCTAAATTTTTTTGACCTTTTTCTTCTTCAACATCTTTTTTTTTAACAAAGTTTGTACCTTATTATATTCTACTTCAAATATAGGTCGAATATCATCATAACTCGTTCCTTTGAAATATTCCATTTGTACCAGCCATTATTCTTTAAATAGATCATCATTTTCTTTCTTGCTTGGCTACTGATATTGGCTTTCCTCTTGAGTTGCTAATATCTCGTTATAGGTATCTGAATGCCTTTCTTGGAAGTTGTTCTAGTCTAATTTGTATTCCAGTCATTACTATTAGCTTTTCTTCTTCATCTAAACTGTTTTGTATTCTGGGTGCTCAAAATCAGGACTTTTTCTTGTTCTTGTTCTTCCTTAGCCCTAGCTTCATATTCAACATTGAATCTTGCACGTTTTTCCTCAAATAGCTTCTTAGCTAATTCCTCATCAACAGTTTATCTAAACTTGTACTTTTTCTTTCAACTTCTTTAGTGGCTTCAGTTAGTTCTGTATAATTCTTCCCTTACCTTTTTTCCTTTGCTTTTTTAGCAGCATCAGTATCTATTTCATTGGCAGTACTAACAGCAGCAGTACTAATTGATCCACTGGAAGTATTAACTCCATTCTTGCCAATACTAAGTTCTGCTCCAGCAGTACTAACTTCTCTTTCATCTTTTCTACTACTACCTTGGTCTTCTACAAGCTCATTTGGTTCTTCTTCTTCTATTAATACTTCAGTATCATCACTTTGCTTCTCCTGAACCTGTGTATCCTCTTCAAACCATGTCATACCTTTATCTTAGACAAGAGAGACATTTGGATCTTCATCAATGTCAGAGATCTTCCTCCCCTGTTTGGAAGAATCTTCTGCAGCATCCTCATCTTCTGAAAGAACACTCCTAGCTCTTCTCCTTGCTTTGCCAGACTTGACTTGCTTCTCTAATTTCTTCACTCTAAAAATCAACTTTGTAAAAGCAGTACTATAAGTTTTCTTAGTCTGCTGCAAGTCCTTCTCCAAAACTTTAATCATGTCTGTCAATTGAGTAACCAAATTTGTCAAATCAGTTTGTTGCAGTCTACCCTTATCACTTCCATGTGAGTAAACACTATGGAGAGGTGAGTCATGGGGTGTTGGTACATTCTCCTCTGCAGTAGGTAAGGGTTGAGAGTGTTGTGGTTAAGAGGTGGATGGAGCACTAGTTGTTGTATGTTGAGGTAAGGGTGATGGTTCTGGTGATAGGGATGGTGAAGATGTGATTCTGGATGGAGAAGTTGAAGGTGCATTGAGCATAGAAGGAAATAAAGGCACTTCTACTCCTGTATAACCCTTTGACAACCTCTTCATGTTACTAAAGACTTTGTTGGTAAGTAAATGAGCATCATAGGTTCTGGTGTGAGGTTGAAGATGTTTCTTTTGCATATCTAAGCAGATCTGAATGAACCTAGGATACATCAAAAACTTATGGGGGCTCTCAACATTCTTGACCATAGCATCAAAAATCATCTTAGAGAAGTTATAAGTCCTATTTATGGCCAAGCATATTATTGTAGTTGCAACATTGCTGCTGAACTGTTCCCATGAAGTTTTCTTAAGGGTTATGCAGTGAAGAATTATGTGAATAAGAAACCTCCACTGAGGTGAAAAGTTACCCTTTTGAAAAGTTAACTTGTCAAAATCTGTAACATACCCCATGGGAGCAATTTGCTCAAAGATCTCTGAATTCGGTAGAGAAGTAACACCATCATTGTCTTCCCACTTTAGATGTCTTCTTAAAGAGGCTTCAGTAATAGTCTTGACATGTCCATCTATAGTAGCAGTGAGCTCTACCTTTCCATCAGTTCTTGTATTAGCAGTAGCTGTTCTCCAAAACTGTTTGATAAAAGAGACATATATTGTTGGATTCTTGGTGAGAGCATACTTGATATGACTACTATTTAGAAAATCAATAATCTCATAAAACCCTTCACTTCCTTCAGACTTCTCTAGATAGGCCACCATGTTATGCTTGTCGCTGAACTCTAAATTAGCCATTTGATGAATGAAAAGTGAAGTAATGGTCTGGGATTAGGTTTTGGGAGAGAGTGTAAGATTTTGGTAAAGTGAATTGTATTGTGAGAGAGTTTTGAATGAGTTTATTTTCACCGATTATAAAAGATTTGAACTTATCTTGAAGAAATATGATGATTATATAGAAAGATCATGAAATCTTCAATTAGTCAAATCCTATAAGCTAAGTTGTTGGCGGAAATATCTCAACGGCTATATTAAAATAAGAAAATTATGTTATGCCTCAAACAGTACTAACGGCCACCTAACAGTACTAAGTTTGGTCTAGCAGTACTAATTTAAGCCTAACAGTATTAACTTCTCCCATCAGTACAAATGTATGTCTGGCAGTACTAACTTAATACTAGCAGTATTAAGTTTATGCCAAGTAGTATAAACTCCATTGTTGTTCCAACAAGCATTCTTATCATCAAAAGTGACTCTCATTTTCTCTCTTTCTGTTTTTAAACTCACAAATTTCTCTCATTTTGTTTTCTCACAAATTCACACATTTTGTACAAATTCCATCAATTCCATTAGTTCCATGTTGTCCTACCCACTTCTAAGTGTGTAATCTCTTAAGAGAGGTGGGTCATTGGACTTTTAGATACAGCCTCAAACCTAGTTTGAGCATCTACATCCCCAATGTGGTAAAGTGGCACCTGGGACCACTACCTGAATTAATTCCCTAAGGACTTGACTCATTAAGTGTTGCCATGAATTGGGTCTTATTTTATGTTACCAATGTCCTGCTCTGCTTCTAAGCTAGAAGCAGTAGTGGTAGCCCTTTCCATTCTGTCACCCAACTCCTTATAGACAACCTCATCACCAACCTTTTAGGGGGACCACCAGACTGAGGTACCTTAGTATCCCGACCTCTTTTGACATTCCTGTTTATTGTTGACACTTATTGTCTGATGTAACATTTCCTTTTATACACAATTTGCCTCCCCTCAAATAATGCATCATAGGTTAGCAAATTCTACAATTTGTATCAACATATTCAACCACACTTCTTTATATATCCTGTAGAAGTTAGTCCAAAAGCAAGCAAAACACAAACCAAAGCTTTCACTTGTCTAACAGTATTAATTATGACTAACAGTATTAACAGGTAGGCTTAAGAACAACTTAGCAGTACTAATTATAACTAGCAGTTTTAACAAACAGTCTTAAGTATAACTAGCATTACTAATTAAAACTAGCAGTATTAATTGACAAAACTAACAATACTTATCCTTTACAAAAATATACAAACACATAAAGAGATTTAGACTTTAAGGATTAACCATTCCAATACTTGAGACCAAGTACTGAAACCTTCCAGCATCAAAAACTTTTGTAAGAAGATCTGCAACATTATGTTCTGTATCTATCTTAACCATTTGAATTAACCTTTTAGCATTGTAATCTCTTATAAAATGATGCCTAATCTTTATATGTTTTGTTTTAGAATGTTGAACAGGATTTTCAATAATACATATAGTACTGTTATTGTCAATATGTATCATAGTGTTTATAAAGTTATACCCATAATCCAGCAGTTGGTTTTGTATCTAGAGTACTTGTCCACAGCAACTAGCAGCAGCCACATATTCAACTTCAGTTGTAGAGGTGGCAACCACAGTTTGTTTCTTGCACTGCCAAGATATCAACCTATTTCCCAAAAACTGACAACCTCCAGTAGTAGATTTCCTATCTTGAGTTGCCCCAGCATAGTCACTATCAGTATAAGCAACTAGCTCAAATGGAGAATCCCTAGAATACCAAAGGCCGGGTTTGCCTTTCAGATATCTGAAGATTCTTTTCATAGCTAAGAGATGTGATGTTTTTGGTGTAACTTGAAATCTGGCACATGCACATACTGCAAACATTATATTTGGCCTTGATGCTGTGAGATACATCAAAGATCCAATCATAGATCTATAGAGATGTTCATCAACATCAGTACCATCTCTCCATCTTTGACCAAAGGCTTTTCCAAATCAACTGGAGTAGAAGCAGACTTCACATCTGTGTAGTTGAATTTCCTTAAAATCTCATCCACATATTTATCCTGACTGATAAATATTCCATCTTTCTTATCCACAGATTTTGGGTCATCATTACCCATTTGTTTGGAAGGAGAATCAAAATATGAAGCATCTTTCTAAATTGGAATCATAATACAATCTTGACTGGTTTCATCTTTCTTTATAAATGTACCTGCATTTTGATCTTCTTGTTTACCTGCAGATTCATTAGTGCTTGTACATGCAGTTACTGGTACATAATTCATAGATTAGGTTAGAGAATCAATATCAAATAGCCACTTGGGGCTATTCCCTTCCATCATAGGCTTATTCTCTAAAAACCTAATATGCAAGTTTTCTTCTACCTTTTTGGTTCTAATGTTGTATACCCTAAAAGCTTTACTACTTAAGGAATATCTAACAAACAAACCTGCATCACTTTTGCCATCAAACTTGCCTTAATTGTCTAAGGTATTCAGAATAGTAACATGGCATCCAAATGGTTTCATAAAACTTAGAGCTGGTTTAATACCTCTAAATAGTTCATATGGTGTCTTGTTATGAGGCTTGACAATAAGGACCCTATTCTGTACATAGCAAGCAGTAGAAACTGCTTCAGCCCAAAATGTAGTGAGTAGCTTAGAGTCAGCTAACATGGTTCTAGCAGCCTTAAGTAATGTCCTATTTCTCCTCTCAGCAACTCCATTTTTCTGAGGATTCCTAGCTACACTATATTCTCTCCTAATACCTTTTTCTTTGCAAAAGTCATCCATAACTTTATTCTTAAACTCTGTCCCATTATCACATCTGATTATTTTCACATTCTGATCCACTAGGTTTTCTATTTGAATGATAAAATTCTTAAGGATCTCACTTGTTTCATCCTTAGTTACTAGAAAGAAAACCCATGTAAACCTGCTATAATCATCAGTGACTACTAAGCAATATTTCTTATGCATTAAGCTACTTATAAAGGTTGGACCAAACAAATCCATATGTAGCATAAACAAATGCTTAGTAATGGGATTTAGTACCTTGGACTTACAAGAAGCTCTGTGTTGCTTTCCTTTAAGACAAGCAACACAAGTTTGGTCATTTTCAAATGGTTTTAAAGGCAAACCTCTAACAAGATTTTCTTTAACAAGCTTATTTATATTCTTAAAATTTATGTGACCAAGCCTCCTATGCCATAACATTGATTCATCAGATGTAGCCTTTGCAACAAGACAAGTTAAACTCTCTTTAGGAACAATGTTCTTCATATCAAAACTGTACATATTGTCTTCTCTAGGAATTCTAAGAAGTATCTGACTTTCATCAGGCAACTTAAAATTAGGAGATAGGACAAGACATTCAGTGTCAGTAAAAAGGACATAGTTCTTTTTGTCACACATCTGTGAGACACTAAAAAGGATGAACTTTAACTCATCAGCATAGTGTACATCTTCAAAATCAAGACTATCAGTTTTTAGTGTACCTTTACCAGTAATTCTTCCACCATATGCTCCTCCCCCAAATGTAACATAACCTCCATTAAATTCCTTAAAGTCTGTGAGATAAGCTATGTTACCAGTCATGTGCCTTGAGCATCCACTGTCAACAAATCCTTTATCATTCATCTGTGGCTTACCCTGCACATATAAACAAGGAAATTTAGTTTCCTTGAGGACCCAAGCCATTACTGACTTGGATCTGCCTCATGCATCAATGTAGTTACATCTGTTGAAAACAAGTGATGCACCATTAGGTCTGGTAGGTCTCCAAACCCAACATGCTGAGGGCTTAACAACATTGAACCCATTTGCCCTGACAATATTAACTGGTGCTCTATATGGCCTAGCAGTATTAACTACTCTAGGCCTAGCAGTATTAACCTTTTGATTAAAATACCTGTTAGTTAATGCTGTTTTCTTATAAAAGGGCATCTGAACAGTTGATTGTGCTTGTTTAGAAAAATATGTCATTGGTCTAGCACTCTGAACTGTTGGTTTGGGTTGAGCAGTATAAACAGGCCTAGCAGTACTAAGTGGTTTTAGGCCAGTTTTCAGCAAAACTGCTCTTGGAGTCATATTCCTGTGGGAACTAGGGTGTGAGGTTTTGGAATAATAGTCATAATCAACCTTGTTGTAATTATTCCCAGTCACCCTCCTTTTCCTTTGATGGTTAGGACAATTTATCTGAATATGATCAAAACTCCCACAACCATAACAAGCTTTGTTATACATCACAAATTCACTTCCTAGTTGATTGGACTTCTGACCATTCCAATTTCTCTGATTCCCTCTAGGACTTTGTGATCTATACATCTCAGCATACCTAACTGTCTTTTTAACTGGTTTTTCATTATTCTTTGGTTTGACAGACTCTACTTTTTCAGCAGGATGGAAAAAAATTTCTTTCCAATCAATGACAGTTTCCTTGTCAAACTTAAGTGGAGATTCAACAGAGCTACTCTCATTATCAGTCACTTGTTCTTTTTCCAAAGAGTCATCAGTATTCTCCTTAGAATTATCTGACTCTTTGTCACAATTAATGGTAGTCTTTAACTCTGTATTCCTAGGACCATACCTATTAAATTCAGGCTGTTTGAATTCATCAAGACCTGAATAAGATAAATCAAGTTGTGTTGGCCTATTATAGATTAAAGGATGGGGTGGAGATACAGCATTATACCCCAAACCTTTCTTGCTTTTGTCAGTTATCTGACTTCCTAACATTTCATCTACACTCTTTGCTGATTTATCAAACTTTGCAATCTTAAAATCAATACCCTCTTTCTCTTGCTTAACTTTTTCATACTCAGTTTTAAGCATACCTATCTCATAGTCTTTACAACCTACTTCTCTTTTAAGAACAGCAATTTCTTCACTAAAAAGAACCTCATTCTTCTTAAATGTGACTAGTTAATCTTCTACTATTGCTAAACCTTTTTTATAAGTAGCTGCTTTAAATTCAGTTTCATTTAGCTTAACAAGTAAATCATCACACTGTTTCTTAAGAGATTTATAATTTTTCAGACAAGTTTTAGAGCAAGATTTATCAGTGTATACCTCAGAGTCTGAGAATGCCATTAGAGCCATGTTTGTCTGAACTTGTTCTTCTGCCATGTCACTCCAATCAAATCCAACACCATTTATAGCCAGCATTGCTTTGGAAGAAGTTTCTTCCACATTGACAGTCTTTCTTGTGACATCTTGATTCTTGTTCCATGAATCATGATTTCTAGCACTGCTATCTTGATTCCTTGGATTTCTGCACTCTCTAGCAAAATGTCCCATCTTGTGACAGTTGAAACATTCTACTTTTGACTTGTCATACCCTGTAGTATCACTTCCATTAATAGTGATCTTCTTTCCTGTTCTCTGATAAAACTTTCTTGCCCTCATACTTAGTAGTGCCAATTGCCACTTCAAATCCATTTCTTCAAGATCATCATCATGGATTTGCTCTAGGTCTTCATGAACAAGCTGAGACCCATTTGGTTGATTAGCCAGAAAAGCATATACTGTGGCATCACTAAGAGTAGCAGTACTATCTTTAGGACTAGCAGTATTAACATTAGTGCTAACAGTACTAACATCAGGGTTAGCAGTATTAACATTATTAGTACTCCTAGTGCTTTGAGCAGTCATAAAGGCCATATTCTGAGTACTTGTACTTCCACCAACAGATTTCTTTACTTCTTGTTCAACAATTTTAAAGTTGTTGTACAAATCATCAATACTCATAGTTTCAATATCATCTTTATTCATCCAGACAACTACATGAGTATTCCACTCAGGAGGCAAGCTTCTCAAGAACTTTGAATTTAGATCTTCTGGTGTGATAACCACACCCAAGATTGCAAGCCTACTAACAATCTTTTGGAGTCTGTTGAAGATAGAGTCAAGTGACTCTGAGCTTGAAGCATTAAAGTTTTCATATTGTTGCTTCAACAGTGCCTTCTGTGTTTTCTTGGTGGCTTCATTACCTCCAAATCGAGTCTTAATAGCATCATATAATGTTTTAGCATCACTGTATTTACTAAAAGTAAGTAGATGTTCATTGGGAAGAGCCATAAGCAGCAAGCTTCTAGCCTTGACATCATTCTTTTTGTTGATCTTCTCTTCTGCAGTTACAGGTACTGAATTCTTTGTAACTGTAACACCATTCTCTTGTGTAGTTTGTGGTACAGATACCCATGAATTACCATTCTCTATGACCTCCCATAGAGCATAATCCTGTACCTGGAAGTACTGCTTGATTCTCATCTCCCACATCTCACTCACCTAGTTTGAGTAAGGGGAGCTTGGTTGTAGTGTTATTCTGAGCAGATTCAAACTCCATGTCTTCTAGATCAAAGTTTCTCAAAGCACAAGCTCTGATACCACTTGTTGATCCCAATCCTTGATCGATTCTTTAGCTTGTAAAGAGTATGTTACCTTGGATAAATCCAAAATAACAATAGTAGAGACTTTGTGTGTATATTAAAATGTATGCAGAATCTACACTTTAATACTCTAGAAGTATTATTAATGAAACAGTAAACTTGTAATGCAGTAGAATAAACAAAGGGTATAACTAAAACGCTTCAATATTATTAAGATGAATAATACGAGTACTCTGACTAGTACTAGGGTTTACAACCTTGAAGCATACACGACAATTCTCAAAAAGTATATCTAAAGTATTAACCTAGGACCTCCTTTTATACACGAAGGAGTCCTTTACAAGATAACTACAAATCTTATAAGATCTTTTATAATTCTAAACATATACGTATCTTCATAATCTTTATAAGATATACATTCCATACATATCTTGCGTCTTTATCTTTAAATAAACTTCATGCAGCAGTACTAAAACTTCAGCAGTACTAACTTTGATACTGGTAGTACTAACTTCCTTCTGGCAGTACTAAATTTCTTCTAGCAGTACCAAATTTCTTCTAGCAGTACTAACTTGTTCTGGCAGTACTAATCCTGTAAAGATTTATTCCCAACAGATATTCACTAAAAGATAAAAACAAAGCCAAAACGACAAAACCGAGCACGAGAACGAAAAGGGCGTGAAAACTTAAAGTCAAAGGCAAAAAGTCAAAAGTCAAAGGCAGAGTCAAAGGCGGAGCCAAAAGCGAAGAAACCTAAATAGGCCAACCTGTACCCATTTAATGGGCCGGGTCAGCCCATTAAGACATCATTTATAAAACTTTTAAGCTTATAAGCCTTAAAACCCTTTAAAAACCCAAAACCATTACCCGGCCCAAACAAAAAAGCCCAAACCATGAACCAATAACCCACTTAACCCATGTTATCCCTATTACCCTAAAACCCCTTACTCCATTAGTCCTCAAGGACTAACATTGTTAGTCCAAAAGGACTAACGATACAACAACTTAACCCCTAACACCTGTTACCCTGTTTATAACAAAACCCAAAAATCCCTTTCCCGCCATTGATATTGTTCACCTGTCTCTTTCCTTTTTTCCCCACAACCTGCCAAACCTATCACTCTCCCATCAAACCCTACCTCATAACACAACAAAACCACCATGGCAATCCCCTTTAATTTCCTTGGCTGATGAACAAAGACAAAAATAAAGGGCTAGGATTTGAGAACTTGTAGAGCAAGATGAATGGAGGGCTTAGATGATGGTTTTGAATCTCTCACAAAGAAAGCACAGCTGCTCAACCCCTCACACAACTAGCACAAGTCTTGAAGAACCCAAGACCCAAGGCTTTGAATTTTATCTATATATAGGACCCTTTGTAAGCCATTAGGGCATCTAGTTTAAATACCTAGTTTTTAGTTTACAGCTTATTATAGTTTACTTTTTAGCTTATTGTCATTTCCTTTTCAAAGCCTTGTAATGTTTTTAAAGTTTAATGAAATTTAAGTTTTTAAGTTAAAATCCTGTTTATTTCTTTTATGCACTTCATGTTTTGAAAATGTTCTCATAAGCTCTTGTTTAAGCTCCTGTTTAAACTGTTTTCCTAAAGCAATAAAAAAACTTTTAAGAGTTTAAGCTAAGATACATCAAAAAGTCACCCCAAAATACCACAACTAATGTTGGATGATAAGCCAAAAAGGGATGGGCTTATGGACTTACCAGCTTGTTCTAAACAAGCTGGAGCTTGTTGACCAGCTCCTAAGAGCTTAATCACCCTTGTTTGTGCAAAGGGACTTGTAAGCTCATTTTTTCATTTTTTTTGCTTATTTTACTGTTGGCTTATTGTACTGCTTATTTATTACTTATTATCTGCTTATTTATGCTTATTATTACTGTTAAATGCTTAGTTATGCTTTTTTGAAGTTTAAATCTTATTTGTTCATGTTTTGAGTTAATACTGCTAGTTTAGCACTTAGTACTGCTTATCTTTGTTTTCTTATTTTAAGTGCTTATTTTTGAGTTCCTTTTGCTTATTATTGGTTAATATTGATTGATTACTATTTGTTTTCAAAATTCTTAGCTTAAATCTTTAAAAATCAGTTTGAAAATGGGTTTTTATAACTTAAGGGGGTGTTTGGCTTAGCAGTACTAACTATAAGTTAGTACTGCTTAAGTCCATTTAACCATTTAGTCAACTTTGATTTTCTTTCTTTAGACCTTAGTGTCTGTTTTGAGTACAGGTTATGCTTTAGATATAAGTTTTTAGGTACCATATTCTTGTTATTTGAATCTGTGAAGTTCTAAAGTACTTAATCTGTTTAGAGTTTGATTTTAAGATTTAAGGAGTTAAGTTGTGTTTTCTAAGTTCATTATGCATTCATTTTCAAGTAAAGAATCTGGACTTGAAGTTTTTAGAACTATTTTATTGATTTTATGGCAAATGGGTCAAAATAGTTTTGTTTTCCATGCAATGGGTCAGTTTTTAGTTAGTTTTAGGACCATTTTTAAGTTAGTCTTAGTTAAATTCAAGGTCCGAATTTGTGTGCACAAGCTCATTGAGGGTCAAGCTCCATTTGTTTGATCTTTTTACTGTCTTAGTTTAGCTTTTAATAGCTTATTCTAAGGGCAGAATCAGCCTTTAGTCTTGGACAAAAACTTGAAAATGCCAAAAAATAAAATCAGCTACACTTCCTTTCATTTAGCTTTTCTAGCTTATTTACTTGGTTAAATTAGCTTATTTATGTTCTTAAGGGTTTATTAGGTCTTAGTCTCAATCTGTTTCAGCTCTTTGGCTTATGTCTAATGCTTATTAATTCTCATTTTAGCTAAAAAATTGGTGAAAAGTCCTCTTATCCTCCTTTAAGAGTTGCTGTGTTTAATGCTTTTAGCTGTCTTCCAGCTTATAGTGTTTGCTTTTTTCTAGTCTTTTGTGCTTATTTAGTATAGGTTTAAGTTTGTTTTAAGCTTATTTAGTTTCTATTTGCTTATTGAAGTCTTAAAAAGACTCACAATTTAGACTAAGCCCCTTTTTAGCTTTTAAAACCAAAAACTGCCTTTTTCTTTAGCCTTTTTCTTAGCTTGTTTGTTTTTCAAAATGCTTTTTCTTTGCAGAATTTTATAGCTTATAGTATAAGCTTGATTTTCCTCTAGGTCATTAAGCCATAAGGATAGCTTATGGCTCTTAAAAATTAGCTTAAAGATTGCCTCTTAGGCTATTTTGCTCCCAGTTTTAGCCAATTGCTTATTAGCTTTTTAAAGCTTTTCCAGCTCATTTATTTGCTTATTTTCAGTTTAAGTGCTTATTAGGTGTATGTTTAAGTCCGTGTTAGCTTATTTTGTCTTTACATTATCTTATTTAGTTTTGTGAAAGCCAAGCAGATTAGGCTTAGTGTTAAAAAAGGCTTTGTAAGAAATATGTCATCTTTTTAAGCACTTTTCTAGCTTATTTCTGGTTTTTATAAAAAGTCATTTTTTAAAAGTTGCTTATTTTTGAGTTTCAAAGCTTTTTCATAAAAAAATTGCAAAATAAAAATGCTTGGGAAAGTGGGAAGTCCAAGGTGAGCCAAGGCTCAAACCCTGGACCTCTACCACCCTCTACCAAGCATTTTAACACATACCACACAACCAACAGCGCCCTTGGGTCTTTTCCATTTTTATTTGCATGCATTAATCTTTTAACCTTTTTTAGCCATTTTTCCTATCAGCATTTTTAAGCTTATTTCCAGCTTATTCGTTCAGCACTTTTCTAGTTTTTTATTTTTCTTAGAATCAACATAGTTTAAAGTACTTTTGGTGAATTTTTCAGATTTTTATAAAATGTTTATTATTTTTAATGTTTAATTTAGATAAAAACATTTTTTAATTCATAATAAATAAAATAAAAGTCAAAAAAATATAATTCTTTTTTTTAAAATTTTCTTTTATCATTTAGGACTGTTAAAAATTAAATTTGCATTCGTAGGGTTAAAATTTTAGAATTTGGGTTTTTAAAGAGCGGGATTTGAATCTCATTATCGTTTTTAGGGTTCTAGCTTTAATTACTTTCGTTTTTAGTGTGCCTTTACTTGTTATTGCATTTTAATTGTAGAAATAGAAAACCAATTCAACTTGTGATTATTCAAGCATAAATTCTCAAACGTAAGCTCGATTTTCAAATTCACGCCTCGACGGGGAACGACCCGGGAAGGTTTTTTAGGGTTTTTGCTTTGGATAAAATTAAATACTCTTTTTAAAAACCTTACGGAATATTTATCATTGATAACTTTTGATAATTACCCTTATATATATTTAAAGGTGTAGTTTCGAACGTGTCAATTTTTGGCGCCGCTGTCGGGGAGGTGTGTACGATTATCGAGTTAAAGTTTTTGTGCCTTGAAGAACCTTCCTTGTGAAGTTATCATTTTCGTTTGTTAATATTTTTTTCTTTATTAAAAGTATAAAAAAAATACAAAAATATTTTTCATTTTCTTTTATTAGTATATTTATAAGATAAAAACAAGAAAAATCAAAAACATAAAAACATTTTTGTCCTTTAATAAAATATGTTGTTTAAAAAATCGAAAAACCAAAAATAATCTCCTTTAACCTCTTTGCCATTTAATTCTTCTTCTTATTATCTATATTGTTTAATTCTTATGGCGTCACTCGATTATCGTTTGAATCCTATTTACACGATTAAAAAATGTTGTCTTGTGGAGATTTGTACAATAAATCATGTATTTGTTCTAAAGGGGGTTTCGCAGACAAGTTTGTTCGTGATCCTAATAAAACACCCGACTAGTCTCAACGACCCCATCCTAATTGTCCTAACTGTGGAAACCCGGTTGATGGTCTATATTGTCAACAATGTGCTCTATTACGAAAGAAATTAAAGGAAGTTTGGTTTACAGTTTGTGATGAAAATGAAATTTTCCAAGACTTTCTAAACACTTCTGAGTCATCCAATGACAACAAAAACGTTGTTAATACACCTCAAGAGCCATTCGTCTTCAATCAGGACCCCGGTGGAAATTCTTCACAAAGTCCTCCACATATTGACCACCATTGTTGTTACGGGTGTAGTGATTCATTAGACGGTATCTTTTGTCAACGATGTACTTGTGAGTCTTGTGGGAACGATGCTCATTATGGCTATAATTGTCCACTGAAAGTTCTGATTATCTCTAATTCAGAACCATGCTACAATCAAAACGTTGATGAGTTCCCACAAACTTTGCCAAGTTTTCATCCGACATGCTATTCTGGAGATGAAAATTCATTCACTTATGATTCCAATCTTAATTTTGTGGATGATTCTCCTAACCCACTTCCGCGACCCCCGACATATTCTTATGAGTTTTGTGAGAACGATGCTCATTATGGTCATGATTGTCCACCTCAAGTTCCGTTTATCTATAATCCGGAACCGTGTTACAATCAAGACTTTAATTTCCCACAAAATTTTCAAAGTTTTCAACAACAATATATTTATTGTACCCGCTGTAGGGGCCCACATAAGACTTTTCAATGTCAACAAGTGATCTTCTATGAGCCTTGTTGTGAAAATTGCGAGGGTCCTCGTGAGACTTTTCAGTGTCAACCGATGAACCAGAACTTCTACAAACCTAATCTTTGTTATAATTTTATTTCTTTCGGTTTTGACCAATTCCAACCCCCGCAGTTTCTCGTCATTCATCAATCTCTTGAAAAGATAATATTGGAAAAATTGCAACCTCTTTGTGAAAAGTTAAATCAACAAGAGCAAACGTCTAATATCGATCAATCACCTCCTCAAGAAATGAGTCTCCAAGAAATGGAAGATCTAAAGCAGCATTATTTAGACGAAATGTTAAGTTTAAGTAATGACTTAGGGATTAAAGATTATCGTAATGAGAAGATTGATATTCGTTTTAGAAGGGAATGTGAAGATATGATTGATGAGCTTAAGGAAAATTTCAATGGAATGAGTATTGAAATTAATAAACAGAAAAAGCTTTAGCAACTAGAGCCGGTGGCTGATCTTAGTACTTATTCTCAGCAACAGTCTTTTTGCTACGATTATGATGATGATAATGACGAGGAGTTTTCTATCCCTATGAGTGAAATTTATAAGAGTTCCTTTACTGCAATCACATCCGACCTTCAGACTACAGACTCTCTCATAATGGAGGATGAGCATCTTGACACTATTTCATAAATGGATTCGGACGAATTAATAAAGTCTAGTGTTGAGAACCTTGTCCTTATCCCAAGTGAGTCCGAGGATTTTTCTGATATCGAAAGTAAGTGTGATGTGCCCGTTTGTGATGATTTTACGACTTCTTCTAATCTTCTCTTTGATTCTGATGATGATTTTTCCTCTAGTGACGATGAGTCATTTTCTGATGAGGACGTTTCGAAGGAAATTTATTCGAACCCTCTTTTTGATGAAGAAATCATTTCTATTAAGATAGATCCACATCACTTTAATGTTGAGTCTGATTGTTAGGAATTAAGGGCTTCTACAAGTTCATTATGCTGGAAGGACTTAGTACTGCTAGTTGAAGATTGATACTGCTAGTGAAGATTAAAGAATGTGTACTAAGTCATTAGTACTGCTAGTTGTAATATTAGTACTGGTAGTTATAATTAGTACTGCTAGTATAAAGTGACAGATTATTAGTACTGTTAGTTAGTTACTTAGTACTGTTAGTATGTAATGTTAGTACTGCTTATGTGATAAGCATTAGTTATATTAGGAAAAGATATGTATTATCTTTTACGTGTTTTGTAAGCCAAGATTAGGGTTTCCTTGGTGTATAAAAGGAACTCTATGGCATAGTTAGAGATATCAGTTCATTGGCATATCTCATAGTTAGTAATCTGTAATTGTTTTGACAAATCAATACAAAAGTTTAGTTATTAATATTCATTGTTCTTCTTAGCATTATAAGTTAGTTTCCGCATAACTTATAGTGTTCATAGTCATTGTTTCTCATGTAGTTAGTGTGGAATTATCCATATTGACCACAACCCTTAACAGGCTAGAAAGATCTATTGAATTGGGATCCACACTGATCTTATAGAACCCTTGCTTAATCGAGACACTTTGATTATTTCTTCTCCTAAGTATGATTCTCTTCTCGAGGAGTTCTCCGGTGAACTCGCTCATATCGATTTAATTCCACCGGGAATTAATGAAGCTGACTTTGATCCTGAGGAAGAAATTCGTCTTGTTGAGAAATTGTTGTATGATAATTCATCTCCTCGACCCTCGGAAGAATTTAATTCTGAAAATTCTGATGCTGTAATCGAATCTTTCTCTCCATCTCTTATCCCCATTGAGTATAGTGACTCTTTTATGGAGGAGATAGATTTATTTCTTACTCCGGATGACTCGATGCCACCGGGCATTGAGAATGATGACTATGACTCTGAAGGGGATATCCTTATCCTTGAAGAGTTGCTTAGCAATGATTCCCCTTCACTTCCTGAAAATGAGTCATTTCATTTTGATGTTCCATCATCCCCTCGTCCTCCTGCGAAACCGCCGGATGATGGAATTTACTTTGAGCCCAATACGGGACTTTTTAATGCCAAATTGGTGGGTGATATTTCTGAACACTATGTTCTTATGCCTAGACTTTTACCAACCCAACCCACCCTTTGTCCAGTGATTGACACTTTGCTTCCATTTTCATCCGAAAATGAGGACAAAGTTCATCTCTTATCACATCGGGGCTTTAAAGCTTTCCAGCTTTTTTTTGAAAGCCCGATGATGATCTATAGAGGGAACATTCCTATCTTGGATGTCATGTTTCTCCATTTCTATCTTCCTTGACCAGATCAAGTATGGGGGATCGAGTCAGGCTCAAGACTCGGTTAACAAAAATAAGCGCTTCGTGGGTGGCAACCCATGCTTATCCTTATCGTTTTATTAATGAATAAGTGTGTTGTGTGAGAGGCTCGCCTCTTCCTTTCTCGTGTTTTGTGGTTTTTGTTGTATGTCCATGATTGCCCAGATTTTGAAGCCTCTCGTGCTCGTGGTTTTGTCCTTCGATCACTCAAGCTTTAATCCTTTACATAATTATGGGAATCCAATATCCTAATCTTATCGACTAACATTTATCTTTGAGCACACTTAATAAACGGCCTTAGATTTACACAGAAACCCTTCGTAAAACATTGAGGATAATGTTTGGTTCTAGTATGGGGGATCTATCGATTTGATTGTGCCTGCAGTCGTTGTTTTCACGCAATCTTGTTTTTACCACCAAAATACCAAAAAAATGAAAAATTTTAAAAATTTTCAAAAACAAAATAAGTCTTTTGTCACAATTATGACTTTCTTGCTGGGTAGAATAAGAATAAATTTTGACTCGATCGAGCTTGATGAGCTCTAACTTGTTCCTTAACTTTTAGACAAAGCATTCGCGGATCTTTTCATTAGAGATTTTAAATTTGCGAAGAACGAGAAATGATAGAGTTAAGTATGAGTTGGATGCTAAACAAGGATTATTTGGAAATCTTACAAGCTCATAAGTGTAATTTGTGGCTTTTTCTCTTATAAGCTCCTAACCGGACTAATAATACGTGCTATTTTTTAAAATTAAACTTAAATCAACAATTTTTTAAATGTAGTCAATAACATTTTTGTCTTAGTTCTAATTTATACTTAAATTTTCTAAAAAAAACTTTCTCTATATATCGTGAAGTAAAAAAATGATGAATAAGGTAATAATATAAACTGTGGGCTGATAAAAGTTTACTGCCTCTTGCCGGCTCACAACCGATGTGGCAGTCTTCAAAAGAAAGCCCATAGTAAGAATAATAATCTGAGACTGATAAAAGTTTGTTGCATCTTGCCGGCTCACAACCGATGTTGCAGCCTTCAAAAAGGTCGAGGATTTCAATTGCATCATGGTTATATTAATGTTAAGTGCAATAAATGTGATTTAATAAATATAGGGAAAATCTCTTTTTCTTAAATTTAAATATGCTTTCGAACTAAGACTATTTCATTTTAAATAAGTTATGTATAAACGGGAAACCTAAGAGTTTTTGAAACCGAAGGTCCGTGAGTCTCGATACTAGTCTCTGTGGGGTGTCAAAAGCCTGGTCACTTAGCCGCAAGGTTGGGATGTGCCAAGACGAAAGTCGCTACATAGGATGATCTCGCCTTCAAACTTATTATTCTCGGGTGGAACGTGAAGCATAGAAATTTTGCAAAACGTTGATCCATGGTTGAAATTCGAAATGGCACATTCACCTAATATATAATAATTGTCGGGAGTGAAAAGTTCACAAGTTACAAATATGAGTAGTGTTAGCATCTTAACTTATATTTAACGGTGATTTCGTTTTTTGGTTTGGGGCAAGTGAAAAGTCAGGGACGATGAATTTACCCTTTTATGGCATTTCAGGATTGAAATGTTTCTTGTTCTATGATCCCTAAAAGTTAATAACAAAAGTCAAATATTATGAAAATAACAAAAGTCAAACATGTTAGTTAGTTGCTTAAAAAGAAAAGTACAAAAAAAATGAGAAAAAGGAAAAATACAAAAATATGTGTGGTAATAAGTGTAAATATTTAAAAATGGTCAAAACAGGGCTTTTCAAAACTATTGATTCCTTAATTCCCCTTAATGAACACTTAGCTACTTTTTGAGGTAATTAGTCGAGGGGGATTGAGATTCTTGGTTTTCTAAAGTGTTTACTTATAGCATTGCGTGAGGACACGGCAATAGTTTAGCATGGGGGATTTTGGTATGTGCTTGATTACACATACCTTTTACCTTTAAAAACGAGCTTAAATGACCAAAAACGGACATAAAATACCAAATATGTGTGTGTTTTTGTTGTTTATGATTGTGCAGGTAACGGATATTCTCTAAAAGACAAAAACAAAGCCAAAACGACAAAACCGAGCATGAGAACGAAAAGAGCATGAAAAGTCAAAGTCAAAAAGTCAAAGGCAAAAAGTCAAAGGTAAAAAGTCAAAGGTAAAAAGTCAAAAGTCAAAGGCGGAGCCGAAAGCGAAGAAATCTAAATGGGCCAACTCGTACCCATTTAATGGGCCGAGTCAGCCCATTAAGACTTCATTTATAAAACTTTTAAGCTTATAAGCCTTAAAACCCTTTAAAACCCCAAAACCATTACCCGGCCCAAACAAAAAAAACCCAAACCATGAACCATTAACCCATTTAACCCCTGTTAGCCCTATTACCCTAAAACCCCTTACACCATTAGTCCTCAATGACTAACATTGTTAGTCCAAAAGGACTAACGATACAACAACTTAACCCCTAACACCCGTTACCCTGTTTATAACAAAACCTAAAATTCCATTTCCCGCCATTGATACTGTTCACCTGTCTCTTTCCTTTTTTTCCCACAACCTGCCAAACCTATCACTCTCCCATCAAACCTCATCCCATAACACAACAAAACCACCTTGGCAATCCCCTTTAATTTCATTGGCTGATGAACAAAGATAAAAATCAAGGGCTGGGATTTGAGAACTTGTAGAGCAAGATGAATGGAGGGCTTAGATGATGGTTTTGAATCTCTCACAAAGAAATCATAGCTATTCAACCCCTCACACAACTAGCACAATTCTTGAAGAACCCAAGACCCATGGATTTGAATTTTATCTATATATAGGACCCTTTGTAAGCCATTAGGGCATCTAGTTTTAATACCTAGTTTTTAGTTTATAGCTTATTGTAGTTTACCGTTTTACTTATTGTCATTTCCTTTTCAAAGCTTTGTAATGTTTTTAAAGTTTAATGAAATTTAAGTTTTTAAGTTAAAATCCTGTTTATTTCTTGTATGCAAATGTTCTCATAAGCTCTTGTTTAAGCTCTTGTTTAAACTGTTTTCCTAAAGCAATAAAAAACTTTTAAGAGTTTAAGCTAAGTTACATCAAAAAGTCACCACAAAATACCACAGCTAATGTTGGATGATAAGCCAAAAAGGGATGGGCTTATGGACTTACCAGCTTGTTCTAAACAAGCTGGAGCTTGTTGACCAGCTCCTAAAAGCTTAATCACCCTTGTTTGTGTAAAGGGACTTGTAAGCTCACTTTTTCATTTTTTGCTTATTTTATTGTTGGCTTATTGTACTGCTTATTTATTGCTTATTATCTGCTTATTTATGCTTATTATTATTGTTAAATGCTTAGTTATGCTTTCTTGAAGTTTAAATCTTATTTGTTCATGTTTTGAGTTAATACTGCTAGTTTAGCACTTAGTACTGCTTATCTTTGTTTGCTTATTTAAAGTGCTTATTTTTTAGTTCCTTTTGCTTATTATTGGTTAATATTGATTGCTTACTATTTGTTTTCAAAATTCTTAGCTTAAATCTTTAAAAATCAGTTTGAAAGTGGGTTCTTATAACTTAAGGGGGTGTTTGGCTTAGCAGTACTAACCATAAGTTAGTAATGCTTAAGTCTATTTAACCATTTAGTCAACTTTAATTTTCTTTCTTTAGACCTTAGTGTCTGTTTTGAGTAAAGGATATGCTTTAGATTTAAGTTTTTAGGTACCATATTCTTGTTATTTGAGTCTATGAAGTTCTAAAGTACTTAATCTGTTTAGAGTTTGATTTTAAGATTTAAGGAGTTAAGTTGTGTTTTCTAAGTTCATTATGCATTCATTTTCAAGTAAAGAATCTGGTCTTGAAGTTTTTAGAACTATTTTATTGATTTTATTGCAAATGGGTCAAAACAATTTTGTTTTCCAAGCAATGGGTCAGTTTTTAGTTAGTTTTAGGACCATTTTTAAGTTAGTCTTAGTTAAATTCAAGGTCCGAATTTATGTGCACAAACTCATTGAGGGTCAAGCTCCATCTGTTTGAGATTTTTACTGTTTTAGTTTAGCTTTTAATAGCTTATTTTAAGGGCTGAATAAGCCTTTAGTCTTTGACAAAAACTTGAAAATGCCAAAAAATAAAATCAGCTACGCTTCCTTTCATTTAGCTTTTCTAGCTTATTTACTTGGTCAAATTAGCTTATTTCTGTTCTTAAGGGTTTATTAGGTCTTAGTCTTAATCTGTTTCAGCTCTTTGGCTTATGTCTAATGCTTATTAATTCTCATTTTAGCTAAAAAATTAGTGAAAAGTCCTTTTATCCTCCTTTAAGAGCGGTTGTGTTTAATGCTTTTAGCTGTCTTCCAGCTTATAGTGTTTACTTTTTTCTAGTCTTTTGTGCTTATTTAGTATAGGTTTAAGTTTGTTTTAAGCTTATTTAGTTTCTATTTGCTTATTGAAGTCTTAAAAAACCTGACAGTTTAGACTAAGCCCCTTTTTAGCTTTTAAAACCAAAAACTACGTTTTTCTTTTGCCTTTTTCTTAGCTTGTTTATTTTTCAAAATGCTATTTCTTTGCAGAATTTTATAGCTTATAGTATAAGCTTGATTTTCCTCTAGGTCATTAAGCCATAAGGATAGCTTATGGCTCTTAAAAATTAGCTTAAAGATTGCCTATTAGGCTGTTTTGCTCCCAGTTTTAGCCAATTGCTTATTTGCTTTTTAAAGCTTTTCCAGCTCATTTATTTGCTTATTTTCAGTTTAAGTGCTTATTAGGTGTATGTTTAAGTCTGTGTTAGCTTATTTTGTCTTTACATTAGCTTATTTAGTTTTTTGAAAGCCAAACAGTTTAGGCTTAGTGTTAAAAAAAGGTTTTGAAAGAAATCTGTCATCTTTTTAAGATCTTTTCTAGCTTATTTCTGGTTTTTATAAAAAGTCATTTTTTAAAAGTTGCTTATTTTTGAGTTTCAAAGCTTTTTCAAAAAAAAAAATTGCAAAATAAAAATGCTTGGGAAAGTGGGAAGTCCAAGGTGAGCCAAGGCTCGAACCCTGGACCTCTACCACCCTCTACCAAGCATTTTAACACATACCACACAACCAACAGCTCCCTTGGGTCTTTTTCGTTTTTTATTTGCATGCATTAATCTTTTAACCTTTTTTTAGCCATTTGGCCTATCAGCCTTTTTAAGCTTATTTGCATGCATTAAAGTACTTTTGGTGAATTTTTCAGATTTTTATAAAAATGTTTATTATTTTTAAAGTTTAATTTAGATAAAAACAGTTTTTAATTCATGATAAATAAAATAAAAGTTAAAAAAATATAATTCTTTTTTTTTTATTTTCTTTTATCATTTAGGACTGTTAAAAATTAAATTTGCATTCGTAGGGTTAAAATTTTAGAATTTGGATTTTTAAAGAGCGGGATTTGAATCCCGTTATCGTTTTTAGGGTTTTAGCTTTAATTACTTTCGTTTTTAGTGTGCCTTTACTTGTTATTGCATTTTAATTGTAGAAATAGAAAACCAATTCAACTTGTGATTATTTAAGCATAAATTCTTAAACGTAAGCTAGATTTTCAAATTCACGCCTCGGCGAGGAACGACCCGGGAAGGTTTTTTAGGGTTTTTGCTTTGGATAAAAGTAAATACTCTTTTTAAAAGCCTTACGGAATATTTATCATTGATAACTTTTGATAATTACCCTTATATATATTTATATTATATATTTAAAGGTGTAGTTTCGAACGTGTCAAGCGTCCACAGAATTCTGATTATTTCAAGGACAAGATGCTGCTGATGCAAGCTCAAGAGAATGGTGCAGTGTTGGATGAAGAAGAACTACTCTTTCTGGCTGGTGAACAGGCTAACACTTTTGATGCGGATGTAGATAATCTACTAGTCCAAGACTTAGCTCTGAATGAGGACAACATTTTCCAGGCAGATGAATGTGATGATTTTGACTCAGATGTTGATGATGAACCGACTGCTCAGTCCATATTCATGGCCAATTTGTCCTCAGTCGGGCCAGCAAATCTACAAGTTGGTCCATCTAATGCATCAATCTTATCTGTGGTACATATTCTGGAAAATGCTATTGATCACATTGTTACTAATCAGGACGAACATGAGATTCGTAATGAAGTACAACAGGCAAATGTTATTGACTCAACTAGTGACGATGTGGGTAATAGTAATGTTATCCCATATGAACAATATTTGTCAGTCAATAATGTTTTTGTTGTACCAAGTTGTGCATCTTCTGTTCTAAATGATACATGTGTGTTGTCTGAGAATGATGCGAACATTCCTCATGACCCTATAGCCACTGAACTTAAAGGAACAAGTTGCTATTTATGAACAACGTGCTAAGTTTGAACTGATTGAACGTGAACAGAGAATGGATGATCAAATGCGTATGCTTATTCAAAATCATAATAAAATGGAAGAAAATCTTAAAAAGGAACTTCATTCTGTCAAGTTGCAACTTAATTCAACTATGGAAAACAACAAGATAATTGAAGAAACTGTAACTGCTTTGAAACAAGAGTTTAAACAGAAAGAAACCAAATTCCTGACTAATTTTTCCAATCTGAAAAACCTAAAAGATAAACTTGAGAATAAGTTACACTCACAAGATCAATCCATTCAAACTGTCCATATGATATTTAATCCTACAAAGGTGTATGACCAAAAGACTAAAACAGCAATAGGTGCCCAGAACCCTTTTTACCTCAGACAGGCCAAAAAGGCCCAACCGGCACTTTATGATGGTGAAGAACTTCTTAAGACACATCATGTACCTGTAATTGTTCCATCATTTGAGGAAGACCTAGAGTTAGCTGAGATTACCAAAATTAAAATGCATGAGAAAATGAATGACTGCGTCTATAGAAAAGAGGGTTAAAATTATACCCCCTAATTATTCAAAAGAAAATTATATGGCCACATTCACCTCTGAGACTCAACTGACACCTGAGCAAGTATTTTGGTCCTTAGATCTAGATAAACAAAAGGCCCAACAGCTAAAGGTAAATACCCCACCTTTGTCAGTTCTACCACCTGCGACGGTGTATCCTCCCAATACACCTGTCCATCTGGTTCCCCGAACGCTTCCAACCACAAGTCAAGTAAATATTGGTCTGTACGTAATTACTCAACTTTTTTGGGACTTTGAAAAAACTTGTAAGAAACGAATTACACCAACGGGAATAACTAAAGGGGAAGGGGTTTTGAACAAACAAAACAGTGTTACTTAACCGAGGTCATTCCATTTTTCAATCTACTCAAAGAACATTTTGACGAAGTTCAAAAATCTCTGGTCACTGAAGTTAGGGCAATGAAAGCCGTTTTTGAAAACTTGGAAGCCGAGGTGGACCAGAATGCGATTGATTTAAAGAGTAGTGAGATTGAACTGAAAAACCTTCTCATCGCAAATGAGAATTTAATTGCTGAATGCTTGTCCAAAGATGTGTTTTATACTGCAACTGATTATGTGCTAAATGTATCTAGATTTTCTGACATGCATGATGCTTTCACTACCGCTCAAAAACGTATTGCCGAACTTGAATCTGAAAATTTTAATCTGAGAACCAAGATTCAAAATGATGATCGCGATGCAATGATAAAACAGTTTTCCAAACATGAAGTAGACCACTTCAACTTACAATTGAAGTATCAACATCTTAAAGAAAGTTTTGGAAACAAAAAACCAGTGACATCCTCGGATGCTCCTACATTTGATTCGGTTTTTGTGATCGGGCAACTAAATGAATAGATTCAAAGATGAGGCAATACGATTCGAGATTTGAAAGAGAGAATTTCTCGATTAACAAAGCAAAATAGTGATGTAGATCCCATTCTTGACCTTAAGGCTTTAGTTTCTCAGAACAAAGAGTTAACTGCCAAACTCAATGCCCTTTACGATCTTAATGAGCGCTTTCGGGCAGAAATCGCAAAAGTTAAGCAGCATTATAAGGAATTGTATGATTCAATTAAAATAACGCATGCTAAAACTACTGACCAGACAAACTCTTTGTTAACTGAAATTGCAAACCTTAAGGCTCAAATTAAAGAAAACTCAAAATATGTCACTATGCCTGATGGTAAACCTAAAGTACTTGCTCCTGGTAGATATCCTATAGATGTTGAACCAATTCCCCCTCGTAATAAGAACAATCAAGAAGTGAATCTAGACTATATCAAACACCTTAAGGAAAGTGTAGAAACCCTTCACGAAATAGTAGAAGAAGCTAAGGAGGAAAGACCATTAGATACCTCACTTGCATCTGCTTGCTGTTACACTCAACACTCTCAGGAGCTGTTAGAATATGTAATTGGCACATGTCCGAAAGACTTTAATCCTCGCGATAAACAGAATGCCTCTACCACTTTACTTAGGAAAAAGCGAGTTACCTTTGTGGAACCATGTGAAACCTCAACTCATAACACACCAGCACAAATTGAGCAACAGAAAATAAATCTGACTACTGCATCGGGAATTCCCTCTACAGGAGTAAAAGGTGCCTCTACAGCTAGCGGGTCAAAGCTTAGGAGCAATACAAAGAAAAATAGGACCTTACCAACTAAAAGTTCCATGAAGCAAGTAGAAGCCCTATCTAGGAAGAATAAGTCAAATGTGAAACAAGAGAATCGTGTTGATTCGAGTATTAGCTATAAGCGTACTGTAATTACATCGAATTCTAATACCTTTTGCAAAACTTGTAACAAATGCTTAAATTCTGTTAATCATGATCAATGTATTGTGCGTTCTGCGAAGTTTATTAAGCAATCCCCCGCCATTAAAGTTTGGCGAGTTAAGCAAATTAAGCAAGTCTGGCAGGCCACTGGGAAATTTTTTACCATTATAGGTCATCAGTGGCAGCCCACTGGCAGACTATTACCTTTAGGAGAACAGTGCCCGTTAACTAGGAATACTAAACCTAAATTCTTGCCTATAAAACAATGGAAGCCCACTAGTAGACTTGTCCAATTCAAAGATCAGTGCCCTTTGGATAGGCCTACTGCTCTTGATAGTGGTACCATGCTTACTGATCCATAGGAATTTCCCATTACTGTAGGTCATAATCTTGCTTGCACTAACCAACAGGACCCCAACTGCAATTAGGGATCCAATGTTTCAAACTCTCCATTCTCGCCTTTGTTCAAATGCAGGTTGTACAGATCGTTCTCTGGTATTTGGACTCAGGCTGCTCAAAACATATGACTGGAGATCGCTCACGGCTCAGGAATTTCATGAAAAAGTTTATCGGGACTGTTAGATTCGATAATGATCATTTTGGTGCAATTATGGGTTATGGGGATTATGTAATTGGTAACAGTGTAATCTCCAGGGTATATTATGTAGAAGGACTTGGACACAACCTTTTCTCTGTCGGTTAATTTTGTGACTCTGATCTTGAAGTTTCCTTCAGAAAGCTCATGTGTTTCGTCCGAGACTTAGATGGTGTCGACCTTATTAAAGGAAATCATGGCACAAATTTATACACCATTTCTGTTGAAGACATGATGAGGTCCTATCCTATTTGATTATTGTCTAAAGCATTAAAGAACAAGTTCTGGTTGTGGCATTGCCGTCTGAATCATCTTAACTTTGGTACATTAAATGATCTTGCTCGTAAAGACCTTGTTAGAGGCTTACCACGATTGAAGTTTGAAAAAGATCATTTGTGTTCCACATGCCAACTTGGAAAAAGAAAGAAAGCTACCCATAAACCCAAAACTTTTAACACCATTATGGAAGTCTTACACACCCTTCACATGGATTTATGCGGACCACTGAAAGTGCAGAGTGTTAATGGGAAGAGATACATTCTCATAATAGTCGATGACTACTCCAAGTTTACATGGGTTAAGTTTTTGAGATCCAAGGATGAGACTCCTGCTTTCGTAATCAACTTGTTAAAACAACTTCAAATTGGTCTCAACAAAACTGTCAAATTTGTACGAACTGATAATGGCACCGAATTTTTTAATAAAGACTTAACTGATTACTATGAAAGCGTCGGCATTACCCACGAGAATACCGTTCCAAGAACTCCGCATTAGAATGGCGTTGTCGAATGACACAAACGCACTCTTGTTGAAGCTGCTCGAACTATGATGATATTCTCCAAGGCTCCTTTGTTTCTGTGGGTAGAAGTTGTGGCTACTGCCTATTACACCCAAAACTGATCCCTTATACATACTCTTCACAACAAAACCCCGTATGAACTGGTGCATGACAAGAAACCAGATCTTTCATTTCTTCGTATCTTTGGGGCTCTCTGCTACCCAACAAATGACAGAGAAAATCTTGATAAACTAAAAGCTAAAGCAGACATTGGGTTCATTGTCGGTTACACACCAAACAGGATGGGTTACCGAATCTACAACAAACGAACCCAACAAATCATAGAAACTATTCACGTTACATTCAATGAGCTTACTAGGAAAACGGCTCCTGTACACTCTAGTCCAGGACCCACACCTAACCTTTTGATGCCTGGACCTATAAGTTCAGGGCTCGTACCTAATCTTGCTCTTGCTATACCGTATGTACCTCCCACCAATAAAGAATTAGAGCAGCTGTTCTAACTAATGTTTGATGAATATTTTGAGACTCTAATGGGTGATCATCAGGTTCCTCCTATTCATGCAGCTTAAGTCCCGGTCAATCCAACCGGTCCATCAGTATCTATCTCCTTTGATCAAGATGCACCATCAGGAAGTCATTTAACATCATCCCTAGATCAATAATCCTCCTCGGTACATAGTGGTGCTGCAGCTGAGCATTCTTTTGAAGTAAATCCTTTTGCTGCGGCTGATCCTGAACCATTTGTTAATGTGTTCGCCCCAGATCCGAACTCTAAAGCATCATCTTCTGGGGAAATCACGATAACTGAATCCAACCAATCCACTCAGCCTCATGAACATCTCCGAAAATGGACCGACTCTCATCCTATTGATAATATTATTGGGAACCCTTCTCGACCGGTATCTACTCGGAAACAGCTTGCTACAGATGCTTTGTGGTGCTTCTACAATTCTGTACTGTCCAAAGTCGAACCGAAAAACTTCAAATCTGCTGTTACTGAAGACTGCTGGTTTCAAGCCATGCAAGATGAAATCCATGAATTTGATCGACTGGACGTATGGGAATTAGTGCCACCTCCGGACTGTGCCATGATTATTGCTCTCAAGTGGATTTATAAGGTGAAACTTGACGAGTATGGTGATGTGTTGAAAAACAAGGCACGTCTTGTAGCAAAAGGATATCGTCAAGAAGAAGGTCTTGATTTTGAAGAATCCTTCGCCCCGGTCGCCAGACTTGAAGCCATCAGAATATTTCTTGCCAATGCTGCCAGCAAAAACATGACAGTTTATCAAATGGACGTGAAAACTGCATTCTTAAATGGCGAGCTTAAAGAAGAAGTCTATGTTAGCCAACCTGAAGGCTTCGTTGACCCAGATCGTCCACATCATGTCTACCGTCTGAAGAAAGCTCTTTACGGGTTGAAGCAGGCACCCCGGGCGTGGTATGACACTTTGTCGAAGTTTCTTCTGGCACAAGGATTCTCCAAGGGTGTAGTCGATCCAACCTTGTTCATTCGGAAAACAGGCAAACACACTCTTCATGTTCAAATATATGTTGATGATATAATATTTGCCTCGACTGATCCCAGAGATTGTGACCGTTTTTCTAATGAAATGAGCTCTAAATTTCAAATGTCGATGATGGGTCAAATATCCTTTTTCTTAGGCTTACAAATTTCTCAGAATCCCAGAGGCATTTTCATAAATCAATCTAAATATGCTAATGAGATTTTAAAGAAATTTGATCTTCATAAAAGTGACCCTGTTGACACTCCGATGGTAGAGCGAACAAAACTGGATGAGGACCTCTCAGTTATCCCTGTTTGACCAGACTCAATATCGCAGTATGATTGGATCCCCTGATTATCTCCAGCCATCGACCTACATTGTCTTTGTTGTGTCATATGTCTAGATACAATCTAATGCCCACTAAAAAGGCACCTTGAAAGCAGTTAAGCGGTGTCTTTCGATATCTCAAGGAACCATAAATATGGGTCTTTGGTATCCGAAAGACACCGTCATGGCACTAATAGCATACGCAGATGCAGATCATGCAGGTTGTCAAGACACTCGAAGAAGCACATCTGGCAGTGCTCAGTTCTTTGGTGATAAGTTAGTAAGCTGTTCATCAAAGAAGCAAACTATCACGTCCATCTCTTCTACAGAGGCTGAATACATCGCTATGTCTGGATATTGTGCCCAAATTCTATGGATGAGGTCTCAATTATCAGATTATGGCTTTGCATACAATCACTTCCCTTTGTATTGTGACAACAAGAGTGCCATAGCCCTCTGCTGCAACAACGTCTAACACCTAGGTCTAAACACATCGACATCCGACATCATTTCATCAGAGAACAAGTGGAGAAAGGAGTGGTTGAGTTGTATTTCGTGAGGACGGAGTATCAACTGGCAGATATATTCACTAAGGCACTACCTAGAGAACGATTCGAATTCATTCTCTCGCGGCTTAGCATGAAGAGTATGAAGCCAGAGGCACTCAAATGTCTTCAGGATGATAAGGATGAGTAACAGATTTGCTTCAAGTATCCTATGTAAATATGTACATACTCAAACCAAAAAGCAAATACAAAAATATAAAACCAACAAAAACCATAAAAATCAGAAAATTGAAAATACCAAAAATAGTTTTTCAAGACATGTCTTCCATTTATCGATAACATTTACGGACCTAGAAATGTCATTCAATAATGATACGGGTCTTTAAATGAAGTTTGAACGAAAGTTCATACTTTTCAAAACATGTCTTTATGGCTTGCAGTTATTTCAGACTGCAACCCGCTTTTCAAATTTAGGAAAGCATGTCGCCAAAAAGACAGTTGTTCCTGACAACGAGTGATTAAGTTCTCCCGGGCATGGATTACTTTATATCCATGCAACTTGATCTGATGTACGCTTCAGTGCATTATTTCTTGATACAGAAGAGAAGTCTTCTGTCTATCCAAATAATTTTCCGTCTATGATTCTTCGGAAAATTATTTGCATCTCACTTGGTGGAAAAGTGTTGTTTGAAAATTAATCAAGCTTGAATTTCTCAAATGTTGACACTCAATCAATGACTACTGCTCTTTAAATAGAAAACGAGCATTTTAATTCTTTAAATAAGTAATTAGAAAAGGTTAAAGGTGTTTGCATGTACCGG
>BQNB010015282.1:0-73543 GCA_026074375.1 Tanacetum coccineum | reverse complement strand
GATAAAGATTAGGAAAGTTTTAATTAGATTTAATTAGTTTCCAAATACATTAATGATTCCTTTGTAAGTCTTATGGACTCTATTATAAAGAGATCCATAGACATAGATGTGTGTGTACACAAAGTGTTAAAGATGTAGACGTCTGGTAGTTTATGGTGTAGCCTCAAAGTCGAATTGACCCTGTTACTAGTTAGAGTAACCGTTCTATTCTGATCAAATAGAATTTAAGGCATGGAGTGAATAATAATGAAGAAAAACCTTGTCACAATTACATTGTTCTTATGTTAATTCCGTTATACATATTCTATGAACTTTGTAATTGTTAATCCTAGATGAGATCTAAACAATCTCGAGTTATAAATGATCTAAGGAGTTTTTTACAAACTCCACATTTGTAAACTTAGTATTCGCACTCGTACCTTTGGTGATGTCCTTTTGTTCAGAAACCTTATCAAATAACTGGGCTCTTAGCTTAGCATTTTCATAAATCGTGTCATGTAATTTGTCTTGCAAAGAGTCAATTATTGTTTTGGTTTGAGCCTGTGTCACTTTGATAGAGTAAAAAAGGTTCTTGTATGTTATCTTAAGATGTTCATTTTCTTTTGCATAATTCTGAACCTGAAATTCTAATGACACGTTCTCATCTTCTAGTTTCTGAGACAAAGGATCACGGGTATTTGATGCACATGGAGTATCCTCACTTTTACCCTTGAGATCTCCCAACTGAGCTTGCAACCGTTCGATCTTTTGTTGCATGTCATTATAAGCTTTATCATATGAAATTTTGTCATATTTGCATTCTTCATATTTTTTGTACCAATCATTCTAAAGTTTAGCATATCCATTTTCCTTTTTAATGATATAATTTTCAAGTTTTTCTTTCGTACGGTCAAAAGCTCAGTTTGGAGATTTGATGTATCTACAACAGAATTACTTTGCATAATAGACATAATATCCTGACTGACAACTGCTCTCAAGAGACGTTCAACTTCAAATTCCAAAGCCTTGTACTTAGCAAGAGATTCATCAGCTTCTTTTGCAAGAGATTTGAAGTCTCAAACAAATTTATCTGCTTCTTTCAAAAATTGTATTTCGAAATTTTTAACTCTAGCATCAACTTGGTTGACGATAGGGAAAATTTTAGCTTTTACAATTTTGTGAAGCTCTTGATGAGCAGTAGACGACCAATTGTGGATATCTAAAGTCATTTTTTGTTTAACAACACGTTGAAGAGTCACAATGGTGCTTTTTACCTCATTTAGAAATTTTTGTGCAACACTTGGAGTAGTATCATCCGAAAATTCTTCATTTGGTATTGAAATTGATTTAGAAACAATGACCGTTTTGGAAGTATTTAAAAAATACGACTCTTCACGTGACTTGGCCTTTTGAGAAACAAAAACCTTTGAAAGGTGATTAATCTTTGCATAATTTGCTGGTTTTATTTCTTTGTTCAATTGTTTCATTTTTAAGCGACTATCTTGAGCAAGTTGCAGTGTCTCCTCCGAATCATACACAGCCGAAGGATCATGCTTTTCTAATAGAACTTTGCCATTATACAAACTCTGTTGTTTCTGCTGAGCTTGCTTGAGATAAAAAGGATTTTGATAACCCAAAGCCATTTTCTGTTCAGTATGGTAAAACGAGTCTGGCTTAGGTTAATGCATGTGCATCGTTTGAATCGATTGACCCATTTTTACCAAAATGTTATCTAATTCCTTTATTTTATTCTCAAGTTGAATTTGTTTATCAAGAAGCTCGTCTTCGCGTATTTTGAAATCAGACTTCATCTTTTTCTTTTCTTCTTGAAGAGAAGAAACAGTTGATTTTTCTTTTAAAAGCTCGTTATTTAAATTTGCATTTTTCTCATTCAAAGTCGTTATCGTTTTAGCATAACTTAAGTGAAGTGCATTTATCTTTTTAGTAAGACATTGCTCTTGATAAACAGACTTTTGATAACACCTTTCAAGTTTGTCATAATTTTCTTGATTGATTTCAAAACACTTTTCTTGATTTTTATATCTAGCAAGCTCAGTGGTCAATTCAACATTTGTTTCTTCCATTTTGCGATTGACCGAGTTAACTTTTTCAACTTTAATTGCCAAATTATTATATAATGATTCAAAATAAGCACGTGTTTCCTCAATTGTTGCAGGATGTTGTTCTATTGTTCCTACATTGGAGGCCGAAAAAAACAAAAAATTTGGGGGGGGGGGGAGGGGGGGGGGGGGGGGGGGGGGGGGGGGGGGGGGGAAAAAAAAAAATCACTTGGGTGGGGAAAAAAAGAAAAAAATATATAATATAATTAAAAAAAAATATTTTAATATGGGGGGGGGGGGGGGGGTTTTATTATTATTATACAAACTAGATTCCATAGAGATAACATTGCTGTTAGTTTGTTGAATCATACGTGGCTCAGTAATGGGATCGAGTAGCTCAGTATACTCCTCTTTTTGAGTAAACATATAAAATATATCATTATCATAACAATTTGTATCATGGTGTACCTCAGCTGATCCATCTGAGTCATAGACGGGAGCGTTGTCAGTTTGAGTACCCGATGTTAATGCTTGCTGCAAATTAGCCATCAAAATGCAGTTTGCATTGACTTCCTCAATCTCTTCAAGATCTCCTGCAGCAGCTATGAAATCAAATTCCTCAGCTTCAAGTTGGATCCCTACCTCTTCCTTTTGAGCAATCAACAACTCAGTCTGAAGAAAAGCAGCATCCCTTTTTCTTGGCTTTGCAGTGCAGTTCCTAGCAAAATGGCCCAATCCTCTGCAGTTGTAACACCGTATCTGATTTTCATTGTTCCCATTACTATTACCTTTAGCCTGTGCTGCTACAACATTACTATTCCCAATCTGATTTGCATTCGGATTAGTAATCCCCGGAACAACAATAAGCCCATTCGGATTTCCAACATTCTTAACACCCAGATTCTGAACTGCATTCTGAACAACCTGATTCCCGATATTCTGTACTGCATTATACCCATTCAGATTTCCAACATTCTGTCCAGCATACTGTCTAAACTGATTCCCATCATTACCTTCAACGATCTGCATTTGTCTGTCTTGACCCAAATTCATACCCGGCTATGCAATCTGCCTATTTCAAGGGTTAGATGAAATTCTCTAGTTGTTGTTGGTTGGTGTTGAGTAGTTTGGTTTGAATGCCTTAGCTATTAGTACAAGTGCCATGTTCATTGCAGTTGTGGGATATGTAATGTCTTTGGGATTTGGCATTGGTTGTTGCATGTAGTTCATGTTGAATGATGGTTGTGGGATGAAGTTGTTGTTGGGTTGTGGTTGTTGCATGTAGGTAACCGGTGATAGTTGATCTTGGTGAAACACTCGATAGTTGTAAGGATTGTTAGAATTTGCCATTAGTGCCAAGGGATCATGTGCTCTTGCAAGTCGTTCTACCCTCAGTTGATTTACCTCCACCTGATTGTATTTTAAGAAATCATACAACTGTGTAAAATCTACTTCATGCAAATCCTTTGTTTGGTGAACAATGGTAACATGTTGACTCCATTCTGGTTGTAGGTTGTTTAGGAACTTGAGATTGCTGGCAATCTTTTCTGGAAAATATGTGTTTCTTTTGAAGTCATTAATTAACTTTGAGAAACGATGATAGTAAGATTCAATCGATTCCCCATCAGTAGAAGTAAACATTTCCCATTCATTAAACAACTTAGCCTTTTTCTCTTGAATCCAAATATCAGAACCTTTCATCATTTGTTGAACATGTAACCAGATTTCCTTAGCAGTTTCACAACTATCAACAGCAGCGTAGATGTCTTCAGGAAGACCCATGAGTATAGTCTGAACGGCTTGATCATCTGCTTCCATTTGCTTTATCTCTTTTTCAGTAAGTTCCTCATCAGTCTGCTCATGAAAAGTTTCAGCAACAGGAACGTCACAGTCTGGATCACCTGGTTCAGGAATCATTCGTATGACATATGGACCATTATAATAGAGTTGTAGATTAACTTTCCATTTGGTTTACTCTTTGCATAACGAATAAGACGAGAAGACCATGGAACATAGTTGTCTTTGTTAAGCATAGGTGGATGGTTTTCAGAACCAGCAGCATAAATGTCTTGTTGAGTCGACATTGCAAAAGTGATGTGAATTGATATAGTAGAATCGTTTTAGTGATTATGAGATGTTTTTTTAGAGTTGTTTAAAGTGATTATGTACTTGTTATTTCACGAGATTTTACTAATCTTGATTAAACCGGGAAAATAAGTTAATACTTCATGGGATTTTACTAATCAAAGATAAACCGTTGAAATTAAGTTTTTCTTGAACAGTCACAAACCGCAGTGTCACAAACCTCAAAAACACAAACCGCAAGATGCACAAACCGCAGAAATTGATTTTGCACAAACCGCATACACAAACCGCATAACCTAAAAATGCACAAACCGCAGACACAAACCGCAGGATGCACAAAAATTTGGCAGAGTTTTGTTTCCTCAATTTGTCATAAACTGTAGAATTTTGTGACCCTGTATAAACACAAACCGCAGACCAGTGTAAAACACAAACCGCAGAACATTAGTTTGCACAAACCGCAGAAATCATGCACAAACCACAAAAATCATGCACAAACCGCAGACATCATACACAAATCACAAACATCATACAGTTTACACAAACCGCGGCCTTTAACAAAAAAACCAAATTTTTTGAATCTAAATAAGCTGTTTGAACGCTCAAAAAGCTCCGAATAAGCACGAAACTAAGGAAAGTACACCTTGATGATCGAAAACAACAAGTTTTAAACCAAAAATGAGTCGAAAATGGTGCAAGACGCACGGTTTGAAAAAAACAAAAAAAAAACGAAACAAATAGCTTGAAATAAGCTATTTGAATAACCAAAAAACCACTAATCACTCCTAGGCTCTTGATACCACATGTTAGCCTATCAAATCATATACACACACACGAAATACTTGAGAATCTTAAAGAGAGAAAGAGTTAGAGAGAGAAAGAGTAAAAAGAAAAATGGAAGGCTTTCATAGAAGGGAGAAATGAGAACCAACACCCTCCTAACATGCTAGGAGGGTTGTATTTATAGTACTAAGAAAATGGACCCTTGTTTGGGTCGTTTGGGCCTTAATGGACCAGATAGATGGGCTTTAGCCCGACACCTAGGCCCAATTAGCTTAAATTAATTCTCGTGAACTACGATTTCCTATACAAGGCTCGGGAAATATAATGACCATCACTTTACATAAAAACACGGCTAACAATACCAATTCAATTATTAGTTTCCAAACAAAACTCATAACTCACACTTAACCATTTTCCTCCATTCCAACTACCCTTCTTCGAGACTCGATATCTCATTCAACGAATGGAGATACATATTCACCTCCCCGATCACTTCTTACTACCTTGATCTTTTTGTTTAGTTGATTCTCAACTTCATTCTTGTATATAATGAAGTACTTATTATCTCCTCTTGTACAACAATCACGGTTTTTTCATAGGGTACAACGGCCGGAGCAGGAGTACTGCCGGAATTGACAAATTGCCCGAAATTCTACTAGAATTCTTGTGATAATGCTAAGAGAGGAAAGTAAGTTGTGTGTTTTTGTGTGTGTGTTTGGTGTATCTGGAATGGTTGAGATTGCCTTCAAATTATACACATTCATATTGTAACATATGGTGTAATGGTGCCATCAATATTGGTTAATGACTCATTAATTTGCTGTTATAAACCTTTGAAACAAATAAAAACAGCCAATTTAATTGGCAGTTAATAACTCATTAATTTGCTGTTATAAACCTTTGAAACAAATCATAACAACCAATTCAATTGTTCATTTCTAAACAAAACTCATAACTGACATTTAACCATTTTCCTCCATTCCAACTACTCTTCTTCAAGACTCGATATCTCATTCAACGAATGAAGATACATATTCACCTCCCCTATCACTTCTTACTACCTTGATCTTTTTTTAGTTGATTCTCAACTTCATTCTTTTATAGAATGAACTTATCTATTGCTTCATCTTTACATTTTAGTAAATACACATAGCAATATTTTGTACTATCATCAACTAAAGTTAGGGCATGGATACGTCGTTTCTTCTTGATGGATACGGCGTATTGGGTCAAACCAACTTGTTCTTTTTCGTTGACCAAAGTATTATATACGGCGTGTCGTTGATGAGGATACGACGTATTCTTCAAAGTCAGGCAATGATCTTTAAGTTCGTCAAAGTCTTGGATACGGCGTATACTTCTACAATGATACGCCATATAGGTTGTCATAATCAGTTGACTTTCTTGAACTCTTTGTTTATGCTCCAAAATGCGTGCATTTTCACTAACTTTCACCATATGCTCGATATTTAATGCAAATAATAAATATAATCAATTAAATATCAATACTTATATAAAAGAATGTAAAACGAGTAATAAAGATGGGATAAATAATGTTATAAAATAGACGTTATTTGATGTCACCAGGCCACTTTTGAGGTTTTGGATGAACTTATGGATATTACCGGTTGTACGGAGTTACATAAGCGTATGCGGTTCTGGTTTATGCAAGAGATTGTCAAACAAGAAGGGTTTCTAAGATTTATTCGTGATCGTTGTGATGACATGAGGAGGCGCAGCGCCAGGCGTCGTGTATTGATTGGTGAGATGGAGGATTTGGGAGCTCATGGGGTGGCTGTAGATTCTTTGGATTGTTTGAAACAAACTCAGGCTAAAGAGAACATCTGTCACTCTCTAAAAAAGTTGCAATAATAAGCATAATGACAGATTTCAAAATATAATAAATTTCTGTCAACCAAACATGCGAAGGTATTTTAAATTCTCAGGAATTTAAATTTTCTAGAATTTAAATTTCTGGAATTTTAAATTCACGAACCAAACGCCACCTTAAGGAAATTGGATCTCCCATGAAGATACATTATCATACGGAGTTTCATTATAGTAACTAAATATTATTTAATTATTCTTAATATTACCGATATAAATCAACAATATATAATGTACAAATATACTAATGCATTAAATAGGTTAGGCCACAATTATAGAGAAATATCAAATATTGAAATAGGATATTTGCTAACATAAACTTGTGAAACATAAGTCCATAATATCTAATTATAATAAGTATTTAGAGGTGTTCGAAAAGGTTTGAATTGGCGGAAACACCCTGACTCCGGGTATCTTTTGGCACCAGCAATTGTTCACCTTACAAGGAATAACTCCGGCAACTCTCCTAGCCTAGTGGGGCACCAACTAGAATAGGCAGGAGCTGAGACTCGAACCCATGACCTTTTATCCACAAAATCTCTTCAGTGAGCACATGCGCTTTTCGAAAATAGATAGCAATTGAGGCAAAGCTCTTTGGTGGTATTTAGAGGTATAAATGGGACCCTTTCAATCAAACCGTTCAAGTCACTCTCAAGATCTTTTAAGTCAGACTTTATCTAATACAGTAATACCATAATGGAGTTCCAAAATATAATAAGTGTTCATTTGGTAGGACGAAATGAAATGTCAAATGAATGGAATAACCGACGTAATAAAATAAATAGTGGAATGTAATGATTCATTACCATTATGAATCATGTTTGGTTTGTATGATAAGACGTAATGGAATCATGATAAAAAGACTAAAATGCCCCATTAATGATAGGAAATTAATTTAATATGTTAGTTAATTGTGGAGTTTTATGTAATTTGATTCCATTACAAGATGGAATGAAAAAAAAGTAGGGGCCCCTAAGGAATAGTTTTGGTGTAATGAGTCATTCCTTGTAATGAATCATTACATTCTATAAATGTAAACAAACAATATTTTTTCATTCCATCGTAATAATCTTTTCCATTCCCTCTTTGATTACAGCATACCAAACACTATCGTAGTGTTTGGTATGATGTAATGAAAGTTGGAATGGAAACGGTTATTACAATGAATGACTCATTACATCAAAAACTACCCTTTTCATTCTATAGGGGGTTCCTCCTTTTTTTTCATTACGTCCGTAATGTAATCAAATTACATAAAAGTTCACCATTAACTAACCACATTAAATACACTTCTTATTAACTATGGACATTTTAGCCTTTTTCTTATCGATTGCATTGCGTCATATCATACCAACCAAACATTATTAATAAGGGTAATAAATTATTACATTACATCATTTATTCTATTACGTCGCTTATTTCATTCATTTAATATTTCATTACATCCTACCAAACGAACCCTATGTAAGTCTGAGGGGCAATTGCATATATCCTCATTAAAACTTGCATATTTGCATATATACCAAAACATGCTTAACTTGCATTGTACATCATGCATTGAAAACTTGTGTTTTGGGTGTTTTAGGTGTTTTGGGTGTTTTGGGTCTATATGCAAATATTTAAGTTTTAGTTGGTATATATGCAATTCTCCCTAAGTCTGAGTAAACAAGTCAAACTTATATTGATTCATTTAAGCTCCAAGTTTCTCAAGCTCATCCAAGTTTCCAACTACGTCAAGCTATCGAATAAAAGTTGTTTAAATAGTCTCTTGTTTCCAATGAATATTTTCGAGCTCTTGAGCCATATCGAATTGCTGTCTCCAACTAATATTTTCAAGCTCTTACCGATTGTACATCATATTCAGACGGTTTCGCTTGGTTGGCAGTTTTTGTTTCAAGCGACGAGCTACATAGATTGAATGGTAACTTAGCAAAAATCGCAATCAATCAACCATGCTGCATTGCGTGATAAACTCTAATTCAAGTCGATATGATTGATTAATTAGATTAATTAAACAATCCTAAAACAAGAATACGTTTACCGTATCAGTCATTTTCATTGTTCCCACTCCAATGGCATGGGATACAATTTTGATTCTCTTCTTAACCTATTTTATTAATATGCTTAATATTGTCCACATCTAACAAATTAATATTTCAATTACTTTCTTATGACTTGGTTTTAACTCTACAAAGATTGCTAATATCAACGTTATTATTCATCAGATAAAAAAACACAATGATCAACGAAAAAGTTTTCAGCGCGTTATTATTTTTTGCTTCACTTTCTAGCAAGAAAAATAAGTCTTATGTGACCGCTATATTGTGCGACTTGATAGAGTTCTGGATATTTGTCCTTGATAGAATGTTTTTTGCTAGACTGAATTGACATTGTGTGCCACAGTGTTTTTTTTCTCGACCGATATAATTTTTTTGTCTTATTACAAAGTGGGAACCACTTTCTAATACTCCGTAACACAAAACAAAATTTTCAAAAAATGAAAATAAAATGTCAACGATGATCCCTCTTTTCTAATAAGAAAAAAATCAAGTTGGTTGAGAAAAAAATAATAGTCGCACACAACGTCACTTCATGCTAGCAAAAAACATATCACCAACTTTTTAACCGTTTGACCAATAGTTCACGTGTTCATATGGTTTGACAAATAATACTACGTAAGTGATTAAGGGTAACTTTGCAAACTTATATAATACTAACTAGAGTTTTTGAAAGTGGATAACTATTTACGATATTTAAATTGATAACATAAACAATATCATTGACAAAAGGTCGGAAACCATGGGTTCCAAGAAATATTACAATAAGCGACCGACCAGGTATACGTTCTTTTTCAAGAAAAAAACTAAGATTAGTTGATTGACATAAAACTTAGAATTAACTCCTAGTTAATATTTCATGAAACAACTTGTGCATATAATAATCCTTTCTTTTCTAGTATATCTAATCTAAAAATGTTAAACTAAACTCATTATTGATCAACTTAAGAAAACGAATGTTCTAGAAGAGATATTGAGCATGTGAAATGACGCAAGTAGGTTGTGGTGGATTGAGAATATTCTAGTGTGAAATTATTTTGATTAATTAATTATGAAAAAAGAAAATGACAAGAATCTTGTGGATTTTAATTAAATCTTTATCAAAATGCCGTACATTTTGTTATTTTACAAGAATCACGCGTATCCATTTTTGTTTTTTTGGTCCCAATTAATCATGCTACACATTATAAAAAATGTTTTTTCTTAAAGGATACAAAACCATAATATTGTATTGAATTATAAAAGTAACATTTTAGTAGATGCACCATCCTCACAATTTAAGATTATGAAATGTGAAATGGTATATGTTTAGTGCGGTGAGAAAAAATTAACCACCAATAAGTATTCGGTTTCTTGAATTTCAATTTTAATCTATAAATAATTACTTGTTAAAAATTTACCCGACATACTTTTTCGTTAAACTTTGAAATCATAGACGTTATTTGTAAAGTGAGGTTCCATCAATTTAACTCAAGGATCGACACTGTATCAGTAGATAACTAAAAGGACTAATTGTGTAAAATTTGGTTACACAAATACTCACATATTTAACATACGGATTGTTGCTACAATCATATTTGACAAGAAGGATTGATTTCGAAATATATTAAGGACCGTCTATGAGACGCAAGATAACCGGATAGGACTACATCTACAATCGCATTTAACGATAAGGATGAATTTTGAAAATTATTAAAGACTGTCTCTCAAATGGAAGTAGGGCCGTAAACAAACTGAACGTTCAGTCACCATTTCATTAACCGTCCGGTAAAAAGTTTGTTCATGTTCGTTTATTTATTAAATGAACGAACATGAACATTATTTTACGTTCGTTTAGTTAAATGAACGAACATGGACACAAGTCACGTTCGTTCGTTTATGTTCGTGAACGTCCGATTAGGCGTTTATTAATGTCCGTTTATATTCATTTTTATGTTTATGTTCGTATATCATATCTTTTAATTACTGTAGTATACTTTTAAATCCGGTATGTTTAAATTAAGGGAGGTGATTTGCACACTCCTTGTTGTTTTGATTGGGACACTAAAAAATACAGTGACTTGACATTTATGCCTTTGTAAGAATGAATATGAGTAAAAGTGATCTAAGGATATAAATGTCAAGTCACCATATTTTTGAGTGTCTCAATCAAAACAATTAAGTTTTTTTCTACGTTCAATTATGTTCGATCGTTTATGTTCGTTTAAGGTTTGTTTAGTTTATTAATGAACGAACATAAACAACTCATTTTCTTAATAAACGAACATGAACAAGAAAATTCGTCCGTTTAAATGTTCGTGTTCGTTTATTTGTCCGGTTAAAATTAAATGAACGAACATGAACAAAGCTCCGTTCATGTTCGTCCGATTCGTTTACAGCCTTAACTGAAAGGATTATTTTTGCCATTTTTGAAAATATAGTGTAGATGAACAGTATTTTCTTTTTCACAAAGCATTATATAATAGTTGTTGTTAGATACCAAAGAGAATTTGCGTAATACCTAAAGTTGTATGAACACAAGAAAATGTGCCAACAAAACAAGCACATATTCTATAAACCAAACTTGCCTAAAGTGAACCAACAAACCTCACTATCAAGCATTCTTTTCACATAATTAATTACGTAATACACATGAATTTGTGCCTATTCAGATTCATACATTCAACCTAAATTTATGATTCGGCTCGATCTACTAATGTCAACTGTTATAAGTTCAGTAACCCAAACAAAAAAAATAAAAAAAAATTTCCTTTAAGCGCATTTTTTTGGAAAGTATGATGATATATTTGTACATTTGACTACTAGGCAGTTGGCACCAGGGGCGGACCTACATAGGTGCTGGGTGTGGCACGGGTTACACCCGATTTAAGGTCGCAAAGTGCAAATAAATTTCAAAACTGCCCTTTTTTTTGTACGTGCATCCCTCAAAAAAATTTGTGCTACCTTAGTTTCTTACTGTGTAACTTTAGTTGGCCAAACATTTATTTTGTGCAACACCCTATTGAAAATCCTGGGTCCATCCCTGGTTGGCACACTAAATTTGGTTTCTTTTCATTATGATTAACATACAAATACTTCACTAAACTTTTTTCAAAAAAATCTTTTAAGATAACGAAATTTTATTTTATTTTTATATGCAGTATAATAAAATTTGGGTTAACCCGGTCAGTTGAACCAATTGAACAATTTTTAAAACATTGCTTATCGCTTATATGTATACTTAAACTTGACATCTCCATGTGGCATAGTTTCTTGATCATGAGTGATGACACAGAGCTATCAAATCCACCAAACGGCCATGACTAATTTTCAACCATGGAGTGTTAAGTTGATATGTGTGTTTTGACTTGTTCACAAGACTACTACATTTTGTTTTCTTAACCCCAACATCTTATCGTCACCTCGTACAACTTGCTTAAGGCATTATTCTTATCTTTCTACAAAGATAAAATTGCATAAATCATGGTTTTTGACTCGTTGCAATAGCCGGCAAATGATGCTCTTCATGATTTACATGAGATTCCTTGAAGCTTCAAGTAAAAGGTTCCACAATTCCATACCAAGTACGTATAACTAATAGAGTATTGATTAGGATGACCAACTATCTTATCTTAATGACTCAAAACCAAGTTTTATATAATACTAGACGAGTACCCGTGCGTTGCAGCGGGAATTCCTAGTGGTAGATAATTAACAATATGCGATATTATGGTAAATATTGCGTATAACGTTCAAAATAAGCGTTTATCTAACAAGAATATAAAGAATATCTGCAGAAACTACCCGTAAGAGTTGAGGAGTGAAAATGAGTGTATATTGAGAGATTATTTTTGCTGTAAAATAACATTTGTGTGTGAGATATATGAAATGGTTTGTGTGGATTTATATGGTGGACACGGTTACACATTTTTAATAACAATTATCTATAGTAATGATTTTTAGCGGTTACACTTTTTTAATAACTATTGGAGACCGTTATAATGATGAATTAAATAGGCTCTTACAATGTTATAATGGTATTGATGATTGGATTTATTATTCAACATTGTGTATCCTAGTTTTCTAAATTTGATTCAACATTCAACATTCTTACATTTTCAAGAAAGGGTGTTAAACTCTTTATAATGTAGTCGGGGTTGGTGCGATGCACGAATCTTGTTCTATAAAGATCAATATTGGTCTCGAAAATTTGTCGCTTGTTTTAACCCAAGTATATAGCATTGTAACTCTAAAATAAATAGCATTGATCATTAGAGTTGTAACTTCATCATAAATAGCATTGATTATGTAACTTCGTCATAAATAACATTGATCATAAGAGTTGTAACTCCATCATAAATAACATTTATCATAAGAGGCTTTTAATTTTTTTTATAACTGAAACTATAAAGAAATTTACACACAATTAAATGTCGATGTTTACAAAAATTAGCATTAATCATAACCATTAACCACCATTTATACAAAAAATAACTAATTTACAAAAAAAAAACTGCAAACTCTTATGATCAGTGAACATAACGCATTTTGTGTCGTATAAGTAATGTCTCCACATCTTGAGAGCGAACACTACCGCTCCTAGTTCTAAGTCATGTGTAGTGTAATTCTTCTCATGAATCTTGAGTTGGCATGACGCGTAGGCTATGACATTTTCCCTTTGCATCAAAAGTATGCCCAACCCTTTACGAGAAGCATTACAGTAAACCATGAAGTTTTCACTACCTTCGGGTAAAGTCAAAATTGGTGCACTACATAATTTCTGCTTCAATGGCTGAAATGCAGCTTCTGCCTTTTCACTCTAATCAAACTTCACGCTCTTTTGAGTCAACTTTGTCATAGGTTTGGCAATTTTTGAGAAACCTTCGATAAATCGTCGGTAATAGCCGGCAAGACCTAAAAATTGACGAATCTCGGTCGGCGACTTGGGCGATGCCCAATCCTTAATCGATTCTATCTTAGCCGGGTCCACATGAATGCCGTCTTTATTGGTCACATGACCGAGAAATTGTACCTTGGAAAGCCAAAAATCACACTTTGAAAACTTGGTGTACAATTCTTCCTTTTTAAGTAGCTCCAGAATTTGCTTAAGATGTCCTTCATGCTCTACTTTGTTCCTTGAGTAGATCAAAATATCATCTATGAACACGATAACAAATTTAAAACATTGCTTATTTGCTTATATCAAATCCACCAAACGGCCATGACTAATTTTCATAAAATATAGACAAGTCAAACCATATACTATAATCTCTATATGTATACATGTCAACCATGGAGTGTTAAGTTGATATATGTGTTTTGACTTGTTCATAAGACTACTACATATTGTTTTCTCAACCCCAACATCTTATCGTCACCTTGTACAACTTGCTTAAGGCATTATTCTTATCTTTCTACAAAGATAAAATTGCATAAATCATGGTTTTTGACTCGTTGCAATAGCCGGCAAATGATGCTCTTCATGGTTTACATGAGATTCCTTGAAGCTTCAAGTAAAAGGTTCCACAATTCAATACCAAGTACGTATAACTAATATCATCATATTATAAATCGTCGAACGAAGTTATCTTAAAATGTTTCCCTACAAATTGAACTATTTTTTTTAGATAAAACATATTAGAATTGTTCCTAAAAAATTTGAACTTTTTGTATCGTGGTAAAACATATATGTCTTGATGTACGGGTCGCCGTAGTCTCAATAAAGAATGTCTCGATATAGTCATGTGTACAAGTGGACATCTCCTACATATCCTATTTGTTTACAACAATTCGAATAGATGTTTCATTTTAATAAAGCTAAACATACAGAAAACGACTACCTCATACTTCATTTCAAACCAACTCGTTGTATCGACCAAGTCACATTGCCTGAATTTTAATATAGCATGTCAGCGGATCCTCCACCAAATCAAACTCGTACGGATAATAGAACGAACCACTGATCGTCATACACATATATCGTAGACATCCAATTGGCTACGCTAGCTAATCGATCTAACGTTGACTTTCGAAGCACGCTAGACATTTAGATATCATCTAACATGGTTGGTTTGGTTTGTTTTACCTAAACAAACAAAAACGTTTCGTTAAGTTGCTCTCTTTTACTATGCGCCGCACATGCTAAACTGCTAAAGTCACAATTTTTTTTTGAACGGCAATTAGAAATTTTATTAAAAAATGCTAGTAAGAAGCTAGCAAGAAAAAGTCACACGCAAGTCGATCCAACAGACAAAAGAAAAAAGAAACAGAATAAGTTCTAACGATACAAAACAAACACGCAAAAAAACCGACGGCTACTAAAATCAGAAGGGAGATCCCAAAGCGACGCCTAAAAAAAGACCTCCCATGGACGAAGCCGAACACCCCCCCCCCCGTTTTGAAACCGTACCACAAATTGGCAAATAGATCTAACCTGCATTCTTTGTTCGCTCTTTAATGCATTGGTAGGAGAATAGTTTTCTTTTACATTGCCATATAACTCCAAATCTGTAAATCGCTTGGAAAATAATCTTTCCACATATGTAATTGCGCGAGAGAGAACGACCCTTGAATATTCCCTTTGATCTCTATAGCTCCAGCATTTTTCAGAATCTAGCTCGTCAGTAATTAGATGACCAACATAATCAATCACGTAGAACAAGACTCATTAGCAAAAGTTTAGATCATTACCGGGGCCTTAGATGGAGACACAATGCTAGAATCCTTTGCAACTTCTGGATCGTAACATTTCAAATAGACGTTAGTCGATGGTTAATATCCCATTATCTCAATGGTATCAATAACCCGATCACCATCAAATGATCCTCAAGAATCTCACCTTTCCCACATTAATAACATATTATAATTTACCACCTCGCAATTGCTCTTAACAATGTTAGAACGAATCTCAAATAACTTTTTCAACATCATCGTCCAATTTTCTTTCCCATACAATCCTTGACACACCCCATCATCCGAATCACCAATGATCTCTCCTTCTTCAAAGTGGAGTCCAACCGTGAGTTTACCAGTGGATCGTTCAGTATCGAAACCCATTGCTCCTTCGACTATCATTGATCTCCCCTTCTTCTTGTGACACGTTTATACTATGTAAATCTGATCATTTCCCGACGCCACTGATTCATATAAAACTTTATACTTTTATATTTTTAGTTTGAATTGATCTTAAGTGTTTCTAATTAGTTTAGACATTTCGAGTAAGTTGTATCTATTTGGATTTAAGGATTCTATACTAAGGTTTAAATAATTTGAGACTTCATTTGATTTCGAAATGTCTTTTTTGTGATTAAGCTTAAATCAGTGTTGATTTTTAGTGATTAAGGTTGAAAAATTGGAAATGTTACTAAATATTTGTGATTTTGATTGAAAATACAGGAGGTTGCGAGAAGACTTATGGTGAATGTATTGACAAATTACCGAAGAACAATGTTGATCTGAATAGGAGATTCGTCATGGCATTCTTTTGGGCATGAAATATTTGGTTGTTCTGCATCAGATAATTTTTCTCAAGAGCATGGATGTCTGAGCTTTTGGTAAAAAAAATTGCATGTTACTATAACGGCCTTGGGTGTTGCTACAATTTTTTTGGATGTATGAGCTTCTCGAAGAGCTTAATCCGATTATACCAACTTTGATAGCTTCTGTTCAGAGGGAGCATGTATTATTCTTACACAGATTTATCTAACTTTAATTACAGGATTCGTTTATGTTTTTTTCTAATATGTTTTATCATTTCAAAAGATGAAGCACTACAAACTATGGCAGCTCTATATCATTGAGTTTGACCTAAGCCTGGTCCTAATGACAAGCTTTGTCTTTAATAGAGATAATGGAGGAGCCACCTGGGCAAATTTAAGAAAAAGGCTGATGAAGGTTTCTTAGTTGGGTATTCCCTAAATAGCAAGGCTTTTAGGGTATATAACTTAGCAACCAAGAAAGTTAAAGAAAACCTGCATATAAATTTTTAGAGAATAAACCTAATGTTGCAGGAAAAGGACCTACATGGTTGTTTGATCTTGATTACTTAACGGATTCTATGAACTATCAGCCTGTCACTGCAGAGAATAAAGCTAACAAAACTGCAGGTCCAGAAGAAGCTAATCATAGTGCAAGTACACAAGATACTAACATTGTAGGAAACTTTGAATTGGAAGGAGGACCTGATCAAGAACACTATGTACTGCCAATGTGGTCTTCTTATACTTCAACAATAAAGAGCTCAGAGTTGAAGTTTAGAGGTGAAAAGCCTAATGAGGATGTTGGTTCAAAGACAAATGAGGAGCCAGTAGAGCAAGTAGATCAAATCTTTTTGGAGGAGCTTGAAAGACTCAAAAGACAAGAAAATAATGCAAATGATGCAGCTGAAGCTTTAAGAAAGGAGTTTGCTCGAAATATAGAGGATTTGCTTCTTCAAGCAGGTACTATGTGAATAAAGTCTCTACTACATTTGTAGAACAATTTTGGATGTCTGCCAAATCCAAAATAATCAACAATGTTAGGCATATTACTGCCAAAGTAGCTGGCAAGCCTGTGAATATCTCAAAGGCATCAATAAGAAGTGCTCTTCTTTTTTATGATGCTGATGGGATAGATTCTTTGAATAATCAGGCTATATTTGATGCCATTCAGCTAATGGGGTATGAGGGGGAACCTAACTGTTTTAACTTTTAACAAAGCCTTGTTTTCACCCCCAGTAGAGATTTCTTTTTCATACCATGAATCACTGCATTACTTCAAAAAGTACTTGGGATCAAATTCCCACTAACATTGCCACAACAGTGATTTGCTTAACCACTAATAAGAAATATAATTTTTCTAAATTAATTTTTGATGGTATGATGAGACACTTGGATGCAAAGAAAAAGTTTGTAAAGAAAAAGTGTACTTTGATTCAACTAATGATTCAAGGTGTACTTTGACGGCGCAAAGAAAAAGTAATCTTTATTTATTAGAGATTTTTGTATACCAATTATTAATAAATGATTCTTGCTGCCAACATTAATCTGCTTTTTTCTTAACTTTTATTTTAGATAGCTGCATTGGTACTCACACACGCTGATTTGGATCCACTCAATAACACCGGTATGAGTGTCGAACAATTAGCACAACATTTTAATGGTAAGATTTTTTTTTCTTTTCTCTTTTGCTTGATACTTTAGAAGTTTTTAATAAGGAAAAAAAGAGACAATATAAATAGGTTTGTGGTGACAGTTGTAGGATATTTTTCTTATATTTTTACGTTTATGGTGACATGTGTCGCATGTTTGTAGGATTTTTTTATCTATCTTTTTTGTTTCTTTTGATAAATAAAATTTTATATCTTTGGATCTGTTTCATTTGTTAAATAAATTTTTATATCTTTGGATCTGTGTCATTTGAGTGTAGGAGTTCATCTCTTACTTAAATCGTGATGTTTATTTTAAAACATCTATATAGTTTGAATTTTCTTGAACTTTTTTTTGTAACGACACTAGACTTTTTTTTGAGACTATATATTTCTTGGTGCAAAAGGGTTATATCTTTATGGTGACACGTGTCGCAGGTTTGTATTGTCCTTTTTTTATATATCTTTTGTTTCTTTTGATAAATATATTTTTAATTCTTTTGGATCTGTTTCATTTGAGTGTAGGAGTTCATCTCTCACGTCTTGGACTTTTTTTTTGTAACTACACTAGTGGGAAGGGCAATATGTGATGACGGTTGTCAAGGCATGTTTGTAGGGTCTTTTTTTTATTTATGGGTTTGTAGGTTTTTTTACATATCTTTTTTTCTTCTTTTGATAAATAATTTTTTATATCTTTCTTGTAACAGTTAAACTTCCCGTGCTTTTCTAGAGGCTATGACGAGAATCAACTACTTTGTGTGGAATCAACGAAGAGCACACGGTACCGAAGGAGTGGAGATAACCTTCTTGGTCATACTTCCTCCACCATCGGGTCAAGTAATTCGAACTTACAGATATGATGCTTCAATTTATGGGCATCATAGCATTTGACGTAGGACAACCTGGTTTTCTTGTTTCATATGGCCGGGTAACACGCCAAGGGCATTACTATATCTACAACGATCGAGACTGGCATGAGGCTCTTACCTATTTCCAACTAATGATTCAAGCAGCTAACTAGAGAATGTGTACTTTGATGGTATCCCTTGTGGGAGTGTCATTTCCTAACTTTTGGTTTGATGCGGCCAGAGGTAATCCTGCTCCTGGTGCTCTTCGTGGCCGAGGCCGAGCCCGCGGTGCTGTGGCAGTTTTGCCAGGTCGAGGTTGTTGTTTCCCAGGAGGTCGTGGTGCTCTAGGAGCTTTGCCAGGTCCAGTTGGTCGTGGTCTCGTGGCCCAGGAGGCCGTGGTGCTCTGGCGGTCCAATTAGTCGTGGCCCAAGAGGCCGTGGTGCTCTGGCGACTTTGCCAGGTCCAGTTGGTCATGGCCGAGGACGTCATGGTGCTCTGGCGGCTTTGCACGTGGACGCACATCCTAAACATGTTAAATACAATAGTTACCACATTATAGTTCATCTGCAGAGCCGCCAGAGCACCACGGGCTCCCGAGCAACGGCCACCTGGACCTGGCAAAACCGCCACAGCACCGCGACCTCAGCCTCGGCCACGAAGAGCATCAGGAGCAAGATTACCTCTGCCCGCAACAAACTAAAAGTTAGGAAATTGCATTCCCACAAGGGATACCGTCAAAGTACACATTCTCCGATTAGCTGCTTGAATCATTAGTTGGAAGTAGGTAAGAGCCCCCCCGCGGTGCTGTGGCAGTTTTGCCAGGTCGAGGTTGTTGTTTCCCAGGAGGTTGTGGTGCTCTGGCAGCTTTGCCAGGTCCAGTTGGTCGTGGCCTCGTGGCCTAGGAGGCCGTGGTGCTCTGGCGGTCCAATTAGTCGTGGCCCAAGAAGCCGTGGTGCTCTAGCGACTTTGCCAGGTCCAGTTGGTCGTGGCCGAGGACGTCGTGGTGCTCTGGCGGCTTTGTAGGTGGACTCACATCCTAAACATGTTAAATACAACAGTTACCACATTATAATTCATCTGCAGAGCCCCCAGAGAACCACGGCCTCCTGGGCCACGACCAACTGGACCTGGCAAAGCCGCCAGAGCACCACGGCCTCCCGAGCAACGGCCACCTGGACCTGACAAAACCGCCACAGCACCGCGACCTCGGCCTCGGCCACGAAGAGCACCAAGAGCAAGATTACCTCTGCCCGCAACAAACCAAAATTTAGGAAATTGCATTCCCACAAGGGATACCGTCAAAGTACACATTCTCCAGTTAGCTGCTTGAATCATTAGTTGGAAGTAGGTGAGAGCCTCATGCCAGTCTCGATCATTCTAGATATAGTAACACCCCTGGCGTGTTACCCGACCATATGAAACAAGAAAACAGGTGGTCCCACGTCAAATGCTATGACGCCCATAAATTGAAGCATTGTATCAGCATCACTGTAAGTTTGAATTACTTGACCCGATGGTGGAGGAAGTATGACCAAGAAGGTTATCTCCACTCCCTCGGTATCATGTGCTCTTCGTTGATTCCACACAAAGTAGTTGACTCTCATCATAGCTTCTAGAAGCACGGGAAGTTCAAATGTTACAAGAAAGATATGAAAAATTATTTATCAAAAGAAGAAGAAAAAAAGGTATATAAAAAAACCTACAAACCCACAAACAAAAAAAAACCCTACAAACATGCCATGACAACTGTCACTACATATTACCCTTCCTACCAGTGTAGTTAAAAGTAAGTCCAAGAAAAATGAAACCATGACGTAAGAGATGAACTCCTACACTCAAATGAAACAGATCCAAAAGAATTAAAAATATATTTATCAAAAGACAAAAAAAAGAAATATAAAAAAGGACCCTACAAACATGCGACACGTGTCATCACAAAGATTAACCCTTTTGCACCAAGAAATATATAGTCTACAAAAAAAGTCCAGTGTCAGTACAAAAAAAGAAGAAGCTATATAAATAAACATCACGATTTAAGTAAGAGATGAACTCCTACACTCAAATGAAATAGATCTAAAGATATAAAAATTTATTTATCAAATGAAACAAATCTAAAGATATAAAATTTTATTTATCTAAAGAAACAAAAAAATATATAAAAAAAGACCTTACAAACATGCGACACATGTCACCACAAACATAAAAATATAAGAAAAAGACCCTACTGTCACCACAAAAGTATTTATATAGTCTCTTTTTTTTTCTTATTAAAAACTTGTAAAGTATCAAGCAAAAGAAAAAAAAAAGAAATTATTACCATTAAAATGTTGTGCTAACTGTTCGACACTCATACCGGTGTTGTTGAGTGGATCCAAATCAACGTGTGTGAGTACCAATGCAGCCATCTAAAATAAAAGTTAAGAAAAAAACAGATTAAGAGTGGTAGCAAGAATCATTTATTAATAAATGGTATAAAAATTCTCTAATAAATAAAGATTACTTTTTCTTTGCGCCGTACACCTTGAATCATTAGTTGGAAGTGGGATAATAATAATCGTTGCTATAGCCGAAAAAAGATGCTCTTCCTGGTTTACATGATAACTCCAAAAATTTGTGGCTTATTTGTGGCATATGAGCTTAAAATATCCTAATATAAATCCACCCCACCTCAAATAAGCCACAAAGTTTTGGAGTTATCAAAACCCCCTCATATAAGTTCATAAGACCAAACATATAAGCTTAGCAAAACACTTAATTAGGCTTTGTTTTGTTATATAAACTAATAATAAGCTCAAAAGTCGCCTAAATAAGCTTAAACAACATTTGGGCTTATGTTTCATAACCCTTTTTTTCCCGATGAAAATTGAACTTATAAACGTAAGCCTGAAAATAAGCTTAAACAAACACCTCCTTATTTGACATCAGAACAAACAATTCCACCTTAATCCACATAGAAATATAAAATGACATTATTTATTTAACATAGAAAGAAAGAAAGAAAGAAATTAAAATTTAACCTTATTAAACCGGAGTACGAGGATACTTGGCTGGTATTCTGAAGTCTTCGATGTATCAACTATGTGTAGGGAAACATGTACACTTTTATTAAAATAAAATCAGATTACAATTAACAGAAAATAAAACAGACAGAATGGGGTAGAGGCAGAAGACAGAGATTATGAACGATAAATAAATAAAGCAGTAAAAGGTCGTGGAACGAGGCATGTGTTGGACACGCTTCCCTTAAAACAGATTCGCCGTCTGTTTTCAGGGTACAACGTTCAAAGTTGTTGTACAGCCGGACTTGACATACTTGCCTAAAAAATCATGGAAAATTTGAGTGCTTCTGATCGAAAGGATTGCAGGAAAACTTATTAATGGAGCTTTTCTCTCTTGTGTGTTTTTCGGTGTGTCTTCAAATGAGAAAAGAGTTCTCAATTTATAAGAAGAGGATGCAAGGGAAACGGTCGAATTAATTGACACAATTAATACTACTAATGGCTCATAACCACAAAGTAATTAATTGACACAATTAATATTACTAATGAATTGACACAATTAATATTACTAATGGCTCATAACCACAAAGTTATTAATTGACACAATTAATATTACTAATGGCTCATAACCACAAGGTTAATTTAGACGTTATAATCTGACTAAACATTAACCTTATTCATAACTCCCACTAGATTCAAGGTCCGTCTGTTGGGCGGCGAGTTTTAAAGTATTATTGGAAGAAAGATTTACATCTTGATATTTGGCTATTGTTTGAACTATTGGCTATCATTTACATAAGTTAAGGTTGATATAATGTTAACAACATAAATGTAATTAGCAAGATAAGCTATAAGATTATATTGTGAAACATTTATTTAGCAAAGAAACAATCTCATATCTAATTTAAAAAACGAACCTTGAATGGTTTAGAGTCAGCCATTTGTGAGTAAGGGTTTGAAATTGTTTAAGGTTATAGTGAGTATTTATATATCCTGGTTTGTAATTATGAAACATGTTTTCAAATGCTAAAATTATTTTATTCATGTTAAAATTATTCTCAAATATGAACAGATCAACAATAAATATAAGATAGACTAAACCTTAAAGGTTCATGAATTTATAAATCATATATCAACATATCAACAATAAATATAAGAAATAATTTCATATGAAACTTGTATATAACCATTATAAAACAACCCAAAATAATCTTGCTTTTATGGACAAATACCCAAAAAGCAACCTTGTTCAAACATAATGAAATGAAACAAACATCCACATCTAACAAACAAAAGAAAACCAACTAAAATATTGTCTAAGTAAACCAAAATATTTCAAAGAGACATAAAATTTCAAAACTGGTCGGAAGATATAAGATGCGGTCTGTCAGTCTTTCGGTTCAATCTTGACCGAAACCACCTTCTTCCTTCTTTTTTCTTGTGCTTCTTCCTCATCATAATCATCAAGGTCAATGAATATTCGTTTTCCTCATCCAGAACCTCCTGCATCACTTTCAATTTCCATAGAGCTGTGCTCACCATCTACATGACTTGCATTTCCTTTAGTTGCAACGTAACTTGATTTTGGTGTTTCATCAAGTTTGAAAGGAATGCTGTCAACATTAGTGAACCTGGATGAATTGGCATTGCTTGGTACAGGGGTTTGCAGGTCAACTTCAGGTTCCTATAAAAGTGTTTCATTTAATAACTAATAATATGTAAAGATGTAAATATATATGAAATAAGCTATTCAATTTATGATAAGTAAAGACGCCAATGATAAAGATGTACCTCAAGGATAAAATCCTTCTTGAACATGGTAATCATGGCTTCATCTTGCGAAAGCATCTTGACTTGGTACACATGATTATTATTGTTGATATGGTCATCTGTGTAATGGAACCTAAACAACAACCTTTTCCCCACCAAGACATTCAACTCCTCTGGGAAGTAATCATCATAATTTTCACCATGTTGTCTGATGAGATGCACACATTGTTCGCCGCTCAACTTGAATACCAAATCATCAAAAAGCAACAAAGATGCCGACCAAACAAGTTTGATGGTGCAAATTAACACAAAACTTGAAAGTTCATTACATTAAGTGGAACAAAAAAAGTTCACGTACCAAAACGAAACAATAGAGAAAATATGTTGCTATTTTACGACTAAAACCCAAAAAATAAATATTATTTGGGCGAACGACTGAAATTGAACCCGCGCATGGTGGTCTCACAATCCAAGACAATAGTCATTTAGAGTGGTAACTAACAGTAACTACAAAACCAATTTAGTTGCTCTATATGTATATAGATATTGATTACATGGAAGATAGAGACATAGATAAAGAGTCAAAGTAGTTGATGCAGGCCCAAGTGTTGAAAAACGGGCTCACTTATTTTTAGAAGCCAAAGATCGTATGAAGAAAATGGCTTTTTTTAAAGTGGCATAACTTGGGCTCAGGGATTCCGTTTCAGGCCCAGGACCAGCCGTTTCGAAGCTTGGAACAAGGAGAACGCCGTGGTAACCAATATAGTTGAGTTACGGAAATTTCGAGCCCTAAATCGTTATATTTTAGGAGTTATTTACATTTTCGTGTTTTTTCGGGAATTTTGGGCTTTTGTTTTTAGCATAACTTTCAACCCGTTTGTCTTTTGAGGCCCATTTCAGTTTTGTTTTCCTATTTAATAAGTGCATTGTAACCCTAGCTATTCAGTTCAAGAAATACAAAAAGTCTAATTTTGGCCGTTTTGCTAAATTATCCTAATAATCGGTATTCATTCGAATCAACGATTGTTGGAAGAATCAATCCTGGTATTCGTGTGAATCAACAGGATCGATTTGTGCTATCTCTTGTTTTTAGTCTACATGAGTAGTGAAATAGCAATAGTAAATTATAGTAGTTATATAAGAAGTTATGTACAAGCTACCACTTTGTCTATGCAGAAACAAATGGGTGCATATAATCTAGCCAAATAATTGCTTATATTGTGTGCCACTGCCACCAAGATAACAACCAAATAGCAATGTTTAAGCTTATTTAGGCGTCTTATGAGCTTATTATTAGCTTATATAACAAAACCAAGCTTAATTAAGTGTTTGGCTAAGCTTATATTTAGGCATATGAGCTTATATGAGAGGATTTTGATAACTCCAAAACTTTGTGGCTTATTTGTGGCATATGAGCTTAGAATATCCTAATATAAACCCACCCTCCTCAAATAAGCCACAAAGTTTTGGAGTTATCAAAACCCCCTCATATAAGCTCATAAGACCAAACATATAAGCTTAGCAAAACACTTAATTAGGCTTTGTTTTGTTATATAAGCTAATAATAAGATCAAAAGTCGCCTAAATAAGCTTAAACAACATTTGGGCTTATGTTCAGAACCCCATCTTTTCCCGCTGAAAATTGAACTTATAAACGTAAGCCCGAAAATAAGCTTAAACAAACACCTACTTATTTGACATCAGAACAAACAATTCCACCTTAGTCCACATAGAAATATAAAATGACATTATTTATTTAACATAGAAAGAAAGAAAGAAATTAAAATTTAACCTTATTAAACCGGAGTACGAGGATACTAGTTTTTGTGTCTGAATTCTTCCATGTATCAACTATGTGTAGGGAAACATGTATACTTTTATTAAAATAAAATCATATTACAATTAACATGTAATAAATAATAAATAACAGAAAATAAAACAGACAGAATGGGGTAGAGGCAAGAAAGACAAAGACTATAAACGATAAATAATAAAGCAGTAAAAGGTCGTAGGAACGAGGCACGCGTTGTAACACCTACCCATAAAACAGATTCGCCGTATGTTTCCCAGGGTACAACGTTCAAAATTGTCGTACAACCGGACCTAACATACTTGCCTGAAAAATAACAGAAAATTTGAGTGTTTCTGATCGAAAGGATTGCAGGAAAACTTATTAATGGAGCTTTTCTCTCTTGTGTGTTTTTCGGTATGTCTTCAAATGAGAAAAGAGTTCTCAATTTATAAGAAGCGGATGCAAGGGAAACGGTCGAATTAATTGACACAATTAATACTACTAATGGCTCATAACCACAAAGTAATTAATTGACACAATTAATATTACTAATGGCTCATAACCACAAAGTTATTAATTGACACAATTAATATTACTAATGGCTCATAACCACAAGGTTAATTTAGACGTTATAATTTGACTAAACATTAACATTATTTATAACTCCCACTAGATCCAAGGCCCGCCCGTTGGGCGGCGAGTTTTAAGGTATTATTAGAAGAAAGATTTACATCTTAATATTTGTTGGCTATTGTTTTTTATTGTTTGAACTATTGACTATCATTTACATAAGTTAAGTTTGATATAATGTTCACAAAATAAATGTAATTAGCAAGATAAGATATAAGATTATATAGTGAAACATTTATTTAGCAAAGAAACAATCTCATATCTAATTTAAAAAACGAACCTTGAATGGTTTAGAGTCAGCCATTTGTGAGTAAGGGTTTGGAATTGTTTAAGGTTATAGTGAGTATTTTTAGATCCTGGTTTGTAATTATGAAACATGTTTTCAAATGCCGGAATTGTTTTGTTCATGTTAAAATTATTCTCAAATAGGAACAGATAAACAATAAATATAAGAAAGACAAAACCTTTAAAGGTTCATGAATTTGTAAATCATATCAACATATCAACAATAAATATAAGAAATAATTTCATATGAAACTTGTATATAACCATTATAAAACATCCCAAAATAATCTTGCTTTTATGGACAAATACCCAAAAAGCAAACTTGTTCAAACATAATGAAATGAAATAAACATCTACATCCAACAAACAAAAGAAAACCAACTAAAATATTGTCTGAGTAAACCAAAATATTTTAAAGAGACATAAAATTTCAAAACTAGTCGGAAGATATAAGATGCAGTCTGTAGATTAGTCTTTCGGTTCAATCTTGACCGAAACCACCTTCTTCATTCTTTTTTCTTGTTCTTCATCCTCATCATAATCATCAAGGTCAATGAATATTCGTTTTCCTGATCCAGAACCTCCTGCATCACTTTCAATTTCCATAGAGTTGTGCTCACGATCTCCATGACTTGCATTTCCTTTAGTTGCAACGTAACTTGATTTTGGTGTTTCGTCAAGTTTGAAAGGAATGCTGTCAACATTAGTGAACCTGGATGAATTGGCATGACTTGGTACAGGGGTTTGCAGGTCAACTTCAGGTTCCTATAAAAGTGTTTCATTTAATAACTAATAATGTGTAAATGTGTAAATATATATGAAATAAGCTATTCAATTTATCATAATTAAAGACGTCAATGATAAAGATGTACCTCAATGATAAAATCCTTCTTGAACATGGTAATCATGGCTTCATCTTGCGACAGCATCTTGACTTGGTACACATGATTATTATTGTTGATATGGTCATCTGTGTAATGGAACCTAAACAACAACCTTTTCCCCACCAAGACATTCAACTTGTCTGGGAAGTAATCATCATAATTTTCACCATGTTGTCTGATGAGATGCACACATTGTTCGCCGCTCAACTTGAATACCAAATCATCAAAAAGCAACAAAGTTTTTGCCGTGACAACCAGTGTCATCGGATACACTAACAATGACTTTAAATCTGGCATATAAATTAAAATATGAAAACCTATCCTTATAGAGTAAAATATTATGTTAAAAACAATAACAACAATAAATGGGAATTGTCACACCCCCAAACGGGGCTTAGACGAAAACACGTGTCCAGGGGTGTGACGTCATAATATACATCACACAAGATACAAAGAACGACCTCTAAGGTTACGTTAGAAAATTTAATATCGTTGCATTAAAAGAAAATAGTTAAAGTTTTACATAGGCCCAAAAATAGTTAAAGTTTTCATTGTTCCCACTCCAATGGCATGGGATACAATTTTGATTCTCTTCTTAACCTATTTTATTAATATGCTTAATATTGTCCACATCTAACAAATTAATATTTCAATTACTTTCTTATGACTTGGTTTTAACTCTACAAAGATTGCTAATATCAACGTTATTTTTTTTAGAACTGCGATATTATTGATAAAAAGGAACTAGCAAGGAGCTAGAATTACACGACAATAAGAAAAGGATTTTTTAGCCAGGCGTCCCAACTGAACGAGGCTTTACATCTAAACCTACACCAATAATAAGAGCTAGAAACAATATCATCAAAAATCACCTCCTTCAATGGAGCTTTGTTCTCAAATAGGGACTTGTTACGAAACGACCTGATATACCACCACAAAGCATAATACACACCTTCAAGCATCGCTTTAAGTTTAGCCGTAAGCCGCAAGGACACCAACCAGTTCAGCCACTCCACAATTGAGTTAACATCAACGTGTGACACATCCCACCAAAGCGCAATCTTGCGAGAAATCTGTCGAACTAAGTTACAATTGAAAAACAGATGTCTGGAAGATTCAGCCCCACTTTCACAAATAGGACACAAAATGGACTCGATGTCAATACCTCGATGCGAAATATTGAGCCTCGTTGGAAGAGCGTCCATCTTAACTTTCCATGCAAAAACATTCACCTTAATAGGTACGTATTTCACCCACCGAGTCATAGTATTAATGTTCGGTGATCGATTATCATCAATCACCTTCCGAATTGATGCCACCGAGAATTCACCCGAGCTATCCAACGACCAAACATACCTGTCAGACTGTGGAACAAGATTAACCTCATCAACCAATTCGAAAAGGGCGTTATATTGCGACTGTTCAACTCCTCCCCTAATTTTGCGACGCAACGAATTTTCTAGACTAGAGTCCATCAGCTTGGTGCTAACACTCGCCAATTTACTCGTCTCTAACGCATATACCCGAGGGAACATATATTTAAAAACACACCCGTTGATCCAATTATCTTCCCAGAACGATGTCATGACCCCATTCCCCAGTTTCAGCCGCATATACTTGAAAAAATTTACTCCTTGCTCTTTAAGAACATTAACTTCATTCACAATATTCACCCAACAAGATTGAGCACCAGCTTTAATTTCCTTTCCCACACTTCCGTCCTCACCATGAATCGCCTTCACTACTCTCGCCCATAATGACGTTTTCTGAGAATAGAACCTCCACACCCATTTGAGCATTAGACCTCTATTCAAAGCGTAAAGACTAGAGACACCTAGACCTCCTTTTTCTTTAGCAGCTAACACATTGCTCCATTTAACCCATGTAGCCTTTCTGCTGCTAAGATCATGACCATTAAAGAAATGGCTTTGGATAGATTCAAGCGTATGAAGAACCCTCTTAGGAACTCTATGTATTGACATATGGAATATAGGCAACGATCCTAAAACTGACTTAAGCAACGTTAATCTACCTCCTATAGATAGAGTTTTCATTTTCCATTTAGATAACCGTGTCTTTACCTTATCAACAATCTCCTTCCACGCATTCACCCGAGACATAGCTCCACCTACTTTCGTACCAAGATAAGTAAACGGGGTATTAAGAATTAGGCATCCAAGCTTAGATGCCGCATGTTTAACCTTCATATCCTCCACGTAAACTCCTATAATCTTGCTTTTACTCATGTTAATCCTACGACTAGAAACTCAGTAAAAGCATTCCAAAACATGAACAAGCGTATCAATATTACCATCACACCATTGTCCAACAAACACCACATCATCCGCATAAAACATATGAGAGAGATTTAATGAAGGACTTAGCTTAATTCCCGTAAACATGTCAGCATCCACCACACGCTGAAATGATAAGTGTAAACTTTCCATGATAAGGATAAATAAGAAATGAGCTAACGGATCACCTTGTTTAAGACCTTTGAAGAATTGGAATTCCTCCGTTGGGCTACCATTAATAATAATGGAACCTCTCGATGACCTAAGACAACTTTGGATCCACACACGCCACTTATTCCCAAAGCCAAATTTAGTTAAGACATCGTCCAAGAAATCCCATCTAACCGAATCATAAGCTTTCTCAAAATCAACCTTAAATATAACCGCTTGTTTCTTCTTCGATGAACACCATTGCATGACCTCATTAATAATAAACGGACCATCTAAGATTTGCCTCTCCACAATAAAAGCTGATTGCACCTCATTAACAATATCCCCTAACACACCTACAAGACGATTCGCCAAAATTTTAGCAATAATCTTGTAAATGCTTCCAATAAGACTTATCGGTCTAAAATCTTTGACCATATTAGCATCGGAAACTTCCAGAATCAATGCTATAAAAGATGAGTTACATCCGTTAGGAATATCGCCATACGTAATGAAATGATTAACAGCCTCAAAAACATCCTTCTCAATAGTCGACCAAAATTGTCGATAGAAACCAAATGTGAACCCGTCCGGACCAGGAGACTTATCCACACCACAATCCCACACCGCCCTCTTTAACTCCTCTTTAGATACAATAAGCTCCAAATCCTCCTGTTGCTCAATCGTTAAAGAATTCGGATAACACATGTCAACATTTGCGCGACGTTGCATTAGTTTACCAAATCTGCTACTAAAATGTTGAAAAAAATCACCTTTAACCTGGTCTGGTTTCTCAATCCACACTCCATCCGCCATAATGCCCCGAATACTCAATTGACTACGCTTTTTGTTTAACATCCCATGAAAGAACCGGGAGTTCTCATCTCCTTCAACGGACCATTTAATCTTAGCCTTTTGAGCTATTTCCGTTGCATGAATTTTATTAACACGTTGTATTGAATTAACAACCTCCATTCTTTTAATTATGACCTCCTCGGAACCCTTACCATTGTCAATAGCCACGTAAGTTCCCCTCCTTGAACCTGGCAATCTCACCCTTCATATTCTTTTTTTTCCATAATTCCATTCTCGGATCTTCAACTTAAGGAATTTCAATTTCCTCATCATGTTACGCATACCATTAGACCCATCTCCAGGAGCAACATTCTACGTGTCAATGACAAATTTATTGAAACCTTCCAATTCCAGCCAATGATGAAAAAAACGAAACAGAACCAGCCCATAATCAAACGTAGATTCGCGAAGTAAAATGGGTCGATGATCAGAAAGATACCGATCCAAAGTGATGGCACTAATGTTAGGACTAAAATTCATAAGGTTTTCGGAGATAAGAAACCTATCAAGTTTACTCATCTTAGAAGCGGATTTATGACACCATGTGTACGCACTAACGCCTAAAGGCACCTCTTCTAACCCCGCATTAACAATGAAGGAGTTGAATACGTTCGTGCCTTGGGCATTAAAGACCGAACCGAACCTATCAGACTTATGTCTTACCTTATTAAAATCGCCCATCATCACCACCTCACCATCCCATTGATTAGTCGCATTAGCCAAGTATTCCCAAAGCATACGTTTATCTCTCAAATCACGAGGAGCGTAAACGACAACGATAAGAAGATTCACACCAGTTTTCAACCACACCCCTCTAATCATTACGAAATAATCCGAGATGGTAGAACTACTACTACGAAATGAGTTGGGATCCCAAGCACACAAGATCCCTCCTGAATTTCCAACAGAATCACTGTGAACAAAGTCGAAAGCATAATTACCCCAACACGACTTCACACAAAAAAGCTCCATACTCTTCATTTTAGTTTCTTGAAGCGCCAAAACAGTAACTTTATTTTTAACGCACAACTCCTTAACCCAATCTTTTTTAGCCTTTTGGGCGAGGCCTTGAATATTCAAAGACATAAAATTCATCGATGAACCACAGACGCTCCCTGTGATTCTATTATCTTGGTGATGTCATTCACATACCCCCTTCATATTGTAACCTATGGTTTGCCCCACCTTTACTAATTCCTCCATTAGGCACAGAATAGATCCTCCAGTACTTGGTGCCATATATATTTTAAACTGACCTGAACAAACCGAATCAGAAGTACTATCCTTAGAATCTTTGTTTGCACTATTACCTTCCTGCCCATTATGAATCTCATCCGAGTTGCAATTCTGCTCACGATCAACATTAACACCATAAACAGTCTCCTCATTCATACTCAGCTCCTTCGTCTTGCTATTAGGTGTGAAACCCAAGGGGTACTTAAGACTGTTATCCTCCTCAGTAACATTATCTGGCCTGTCATTCTTATTCTTATTTAATAAAGAATAAATACCAAACGGGTCCTCCAATTGCTTCTCATTCTATCCAGAGGACTCATCAAACAAAGTATCTGGAACCTCTTGTCCCTCACTATTATCTCCACCATTACCCACATCCTGAGCTACATGATCCCCGTCCATAGATCCCTTTTTCTGATTGAACTTCGTCATCAGAATCCTCCATAAATTCAGGCACCCAACCAGGTACTTCTTTAGCTCGTATCCAAAACATCATACCACAGAAAACGATTTTGAAACTCTCAAATATGTTTGAACATAATTTCGTGTATAAGCACAACCTTTTCGAATGAAAACAAGTCTCCTCCTGGTCATCAACATCCAATAGGTCTCCCCATTTTGATGCAATCCGTTTAAACGTATTCCCCGACCATAGTTTAAATAGAACCCCTTCAATTTCCACCCAAACAATTCTGCCATAAGTTGAAAATTCAGTCGATGCTTGATGCAACACCGAGAACCAAGAACCTGCCCCAACATTCTCGCGAAATAAATCTCTAGACTTACTAGTAGCGAATTCCAACATGACCCATAATTCCCCCATATACCAAATGTTTATATCAACAAAACCTTCGTTAGTTAATGCCTTCTTAAGGTTTGATAAGGAGACAAACTCTTTCACCCTCCCCATCAAGGATTTAGACAAATCTTTAGTGTATAAACACTCGTCATCCAAAACAATTGCAGGAATGGATTCACTCTTCGTATTCCCAGACATGTTATTACCTTTCAACACATGAACGAATGATTTACCAGATTTAGTTACCCCACCTTCCTCACGAGGAACATTTTTACCACTCTTATTAATCTTAGTTTCCTTATTTTCTTGTGTTTTATGACCATTCAAAGGAGTTCTTTGAAATCTGGCAATATTTGCATGAAATTTGAGACGGTCTACCTAAATCGTGCATAAATTATCCACCAGCCTTTCCACGTTAAAAACATTAATGAAGCGTACGAAACCAAATCTCTTACCATCTTTCGACCTCTTCAAAGGAATGAACGTGTCAACAACACCGTACTGTTTACACGAATGAAATAGATCCTTAGCAGAAAACGAATCGGGAAAATTCATGACAAATATCGACATAGAAATCTTGGAGACATCATCTTCCTTCGATCTATAGCTACCCATGATACGAATCAAAAGAAAATACAAATACAGAAACCACCAAACAAAATGTAACAAACCCTAAATCACAAACCCTAATGCTCTCGTCGATCCTCGACAACCTTAATGCTCTCGTCGATCCTCGATAAAAACAGATTAGATGACTAAAATCAAAGATAAACAACTATATTCAAGCGGAATTGATGAATATCGAGCCAGATGTCGGGTTAAATCAGAAGACCAAACCCTAATCTCCACGACTACGTCGAATCAATCTCACAAGAAAAACAATCACTAATCAAAGATTAATCCTCAATAATCAATTGTTATAGAGTGAATGGAGATCAAACAAGGTTAATTATGGATCGTGGCGGCAGCGGGTGGAGATCGCCCATAGTTTGTAGTATTTAATAATAATATCAACGTTATTATTCATCAGATAAAAAAACACATTGAGAAAAAAACACAATGACCATCGACAGTGATTGAAATGGAAGTCAACTGGAAGTAGAGCTGTAAACAAACTGAACGTTCAGTCAACATTTCATTAACCGTTCGGTAAAAAGTTCGTTCATGTTCGTTTATTTATTAAATGAACGAACATGAACATTATTTTACGTTCGTTTAGTTAAATGAACGAACATGGACACAAGTCACGTTCGTTCGTTTATGTTCGTGAACGTCCGATTAGGCGTTTATTAATGTCCGTTTATATTCATTTATATGTTTATGTTCGTATATCATATCTTTTAATTACTGTAGTATACTTTTAAATCCGGTATGTTTAAATTAAGGGAGGTGATTTGCACACTCCTTGTTTTGATTGGGACACTCAAAAATATAGTGACTTGACATTTATGCCATTGTAAGAATGAATATGAATAAAAGTGATCTAAGGATATAAATGTCAAGTCACCATATTTTTGAGTGTCTCAATCAAAACAAGGAGTGTGCAAATCACTTCCCATTAACAACACTTATAAAACATAATATTATGCATAATTTGATAATATTTTATGTTTTTTTCTACGTTTGTTCGATCGTTTATGTTCATTTAAGGTTTGTTTAGTTTCTTAATGAACGAACATAAACAACTCATTTTCTTAATAAACGAACATGAACAAGAAAATTCGTCCGTTTAAGTGTTCGTGTTCGTTTATTTGTCCTGTTAAAATTAAATGAACGAACCTGAACAAAGCTCCGTTCGTGTTCGTCCGATTCGTTTACGGCCTTAACTAAAAGGATTATTTTTGCCATTTTTGATAATATAGTGTAGATGAACAGTATTTTCTCTTTCACAAAGCATTATATAATAGTTGTTGTTAGATACCAAAGAGAATTTGCGTAATACCTAAAGTTGTATGAACACAAGAAAATGTGCCAACAAAACAACCACATATTCTATAAACCAAACTTGCCTAAAGTGAACCAACAAACCTCACTATCAAGCATTCTTTTCACATAATTAATTACGTAATACACATGAATTTGTGCCTATTTAGATTCATACATTCAACCTAAATTTATGATTCGGCTCGATCTACTAATATCTAAAATATCCTAATCTTGTACGGTCATACTTGTATTACTAATAGAAAATATATCACTAAGCCTTTTATAAAAATGTGATTAAAGTAATGAACTTTTATTTTGTTGATCTAAATTACTGAACTTATGAAACATAACATTTATGTAACTTTAATCTTTATCTATATAAAAATTGAGTACATAGAATTGAATTTGGAGTATTTATGATTCAAACTCATTAAATCTCATAAAATCCTCCGCCTGTTTATTTGCCCTCATAAGTCATACAGATAGGACCTAATGAATGTATCTCTGAAGATGACGACTTATGGAATTACAACATTCATCACCGCGGTTACAATAAAACCAAGTGAAGATAAAGAGTTCTGGAATTACAACATTTATTGATGCGGTTACAAGTAAACCAACTGCTAAGATCAATTGATTTCAGAAACAACATATGGGGAAGAATGATCCGGATACCAACTCTTTGATTTACAACATCAGTTGACCCGTACAGGTTTAATTTATTAATTTTAGTTTTGAAATCAAGTCGGATTATAGTTTTGCATACCAACTATTTGATGAAATTCCTGAATGGAATTTTATTTTCGAACAAATTTTTGTCGTAATTATAATTTATATGGTGGCTTAGATATGATTTGTTGTGAAAGGGACAACACTTGAAAGACATGAGCATAATTCTTTTTTTCAATTTGCAATGCACTAATTAAACTTTAAGTTTCCTAAACGAGGTTGTTTTTTTTTTTGCAGATTAAAGAAGCTCGTGAAAGTGTTAAGAACCAAACTTAAACGATGAGGTTTAGAAAAAGGTGAATGGTTTACATGAGTTAAGGCAACTATTGCCAAGATTCGAGTTTCCTTTCAGTATCGAAAAAGCAGCAGAGGAAGATCTTATTTACTATACCAATTGTATCCTCATCCAACTAATTTGTTTAGGTAATGTCCCTTTTGTAGACTTTGTAATTTCATGTGTTCATGTAAACTATAGAAAAAACATTTGACAACAATGTATTCATGACAAAATTGTGCCATGTGTAGTGTTTGGGATCCATATTACTATAAGAGGCAACGAGGTCGAAAATAATACAGTGGAATGGTTTTCACTGAATTCGTAGGCCCAAAATAGTATATCTAGATTTCACATCGACAACCATTTGCTAAAGTGGACAATGAACTACTATAATTTATCTCCTTTAACAGCCTTTTTTTTGTGTTTGGCGATGGTGATCCAAATGAAGGAATTGAAGAACAAAGGTGGAAATTTGTAATTACCGTTCTTCATTACTTTCAATATTTTGTCTTCCTATACGTACTTCTGTAAATTTAATTATTTTAAGAGAAGATGCCGAGTTGTGTAAGTGTAGATCAGAGAGTACTAGCATTGTATTCAATATGATTACTAAGTTGATGTACTGCTAATCCTTTTTTGATGATTCTTTTTGTTGTGCAGGTTTGACGAAAAATCGGTAGCAGAGAGACTAAGAGGTAAAAATTTGTTGTTTGTGGGTTTAAACGTATGTGAGGTTATAAATTGTGCTTCAAAGTTTGCTTAACAAATGGTATGCAAAATGTTTCGGTGTGTTAAACTTTTTCCTCGGCTGCTGTTGCAGATGTTACCGGAAACTCAGAAAACGTTTCAGTCTTGAAAAGTACAAGTGATAGATACGGCCATTCAGTGTCGCGGGGTACGTGTACCTATAATTTTTTACGTCTAAGGTGGGAGATTTCTGCTATACTGAACATTTCATATGAACGGGTATTGTAGGTATTAACCGGAAACCAGATAGAAATAACACTGTTTCACGTGCCGATGACAGCCGCAAACATCAAGACATCTAAAGTGAGTAAACTTATTGGTATCTATATCTTATAGTGATCGTTTGTAAATTTTAATCATCCATAAACACTATGGCTAAGTCTACCTGCTTTTGCTTCTTGCTGCTTTTTTAACGGATTTAAGATTCTTATTTGTAACATGATGTTTGTTTGCTCTTTGTTTCTCTTGCAGTTGGACTTTCGTTGTTCGAAGGCGAGCAAAGATGCACCGATATATTAAACCGAAACGATTGTAACCTACAAGATTGCGGTAAAACTTTATACTTTTATATTTTTAGTTTGAATTGATCTTAAGTGTTTCTAATTAGTTTAGACATTTCGAGTAAGTTGTATCTATTTGGATTTAAGGATTCTATACTAAGGTTTAAATAATTTGAGACTTCATTTGATTTCGAAATGTCTTTTTTGTGATTAAGCTTAAATCAGTGTTGATTTTTAGTGATTAAGGTTGAAAAATTGGAAATGTTACTAAATATTTGTGATTTTGATTGAAAATACAGGAGGTTGCGAGAAGACTTATGGTGAATGTATTGACAAATTACCGAAGAACAATGTTGATCTGAATAGGAGATTCGTCATGGCATTCTTTTGGGCATGAAATATTTGGGTGTTCTGCATCAAATACTTTTTCTCAAGAGCTTGGATGTCTGAGCTTTTGGTAAAAAAAATTGCATGTTACTGTAACGGCCTTGGGTGTTGCTACAGCTGTTTGGATGTATGAGCTTCTCGCAAAGCTTAATCCGATTATACCAATTTTGATGGCTTCTGTTCAGAGGGAGCATGTATTATTCTTACACAGATTTATCTAACTTTAATTACAGGATTCGTTTATGTTTTTTTCTAATATGTTTTATCATTTCAAAAGATGAAGCACTACAAACTATGGCAGCTCTATATCATTGAGTTTGACCTAAGCCTGGTCCTAATGACAAGCTTTGTCTTTAATAGAGATAATGGAGGAGCCACCTGGGCAAGTTTGAGAAAAAGGATGATGAAGGTTTCTTAGTTGGGTATTCCCTAAATAGCAAGGCTTTTAGGGTATACAACTTAGCAACCAAGAAAGTTGAAGAAAACCTGCATGTAAAATTTCTAGAGAATAAACCTAATGTTGCAGGAAAAAGACCTACATGGCTGTTTGATCTTGATTACTTAACGGATTCTATGAATTATCAGCCTGTCACTGTAGAGAATAAAGTTAACAAAACTGCAGGTCCAAAAGAAGCTAATCATAGTGCATGTACACAAGATAAATTAGTTGCAGGAAATTCTGAATTGGATGATGAATCTGCTCAAGAGCACTGTGTACTGCCAATATGGTCTTCTTATACTTCAACAACAAAGAGCTCAGAAGTGAAGTTTGGAGGTGAAAAGCCCATTGAAGATGCTGGTTCAAAGACAAATGAGGAGCCAGAAGAGCAAGTAGATCAAGTCTTTTTGGAGGAGCTTGAGAGACTCAAAAGACAAGAAAAGGATGCAAATGATGCAGTTGAAGCTCTAAGAATGGAGTTTGCTCGAAATATAGAGGATTTGCTTCTTCAAGTAGGTACTATGTGAATAAAGTCTCTACTACATTTGTAGAACAATTTTGGATGTCTGCCAAATCCAAAATAATCAACAATGTTAGGCATATTACTACCAAAGTAGCTGGCAAGCCTGTGAATATCTCAGAGGCATCAATAAGAAGTGCTCTTCTTTTTGATGATGCTGATGGGATAGATTCTTTGAATAATCAGGCTATATTTGATGCCATTCAGCTAATGGGGTATGAGGGGGAACCTAACTGTTTTAACTTTTAACAAAGCCTTGTTTTCACCCCCAGTAGAGATTTCTTTTTCATACCATGAATCACTGCATTACTTCAAAAAGTACTTGGGATCAAATTCCCACTAACATTGCCACAACAGTGATTTGCTTAACCACTAATAAGAAATATAATTTTTCTAAATTAATTTTTGATGGTATGATGAGACACTTGGATGCAAAGAAAAAGTTTGTAAAGAAAAAGTGTACTTTGATTCAACTAATGATTCAAGGTGTACTTTGACGGTGCAAAGAAAAATTAATCTTTATTTATTAGAGATTTTTGTATACCAATTATTAATAAATGATTCTTGCTGCCAACATTAATCTGCTTTTTTCTTAACTTTTATTTTAGATAGCTGCATTGTTACTCACACACGCTTATTTGGATCCACTCAATAACACCGGTATGAGTGTCGAACAGTTAGCACAACATTTTAATGGTAAGAATTTTTTTTTCTTTTCTCTTTTGCTTGATACTTTAGAAGTTTTTAATAAGGTAAAAAAAAGAGACAATATAAATAGGTTTGTGGTGACAGTTGTAGGATCTTTTTCTTATATTTTTACGTTTGTGGTGACATGTGTCGCATGTTTGTAGGATTTTTTTATATATCTTTTTTGTTTCTTTTGATAAATAAAATTTTATATCTTTGGATCTGTTTCATTTGTTAAATAAATTTTTATATCTTTGGATCTGTGTCATTTGAGTGTAGGAGTTCATCTCTTACTTAAATCGTGATGTTTATTTTAAAACATCTATATAGTTTGAATTTTCTTGGACTTTTTTTTGTAACGACACTTGCCTTTTTTTGAGACTATATATTTCTTGGTCTAAAAGGGTTATATCTTTATGGTGACACGTGTTGCAGGTTTGTAGGGTCCTTTTTTTATATATCTTTTTTTTTCTTTTGATAAATATATTTTTAATTCTTTTGGATCTGTTTCATTTGAGTGTAGGAGTTCATCTCTCACGTCTTGGACTTTTTTTGTAACTACAGTGGTAGGAAGGGCAATATGTGGTGACAGTTGTCAAGGCATGTTTGTAGGGTCTTTTTTTTATTTGTGGGTTTGTAGGTTTTTTTTACATATCTTTTTTTTTCTTTTGATAAATAATTTTTTATATCTTTCTTGTAACAGTTGAACTTCCCGTGCTTTTCTAGAAGCTATGACGAGAATCAACTACTTTGTGTGGAATCAGCGAAGAGCACACAGTACCGAGGGAGTGGAGATAACCTTCTTGGTCATACTTCCTCCACCATCGGGTCAAGTAATTCAAACTTACAGATACGATGCTTCAATTTATGGGCGTCATAGCATTTGACGTGGGGCAACCTAGTTTTCTTGTTTCATATGGCCGGGTAACACGCCAAGGGCATTACTATATCAACAACGATCGAGACTCGCATGAGGCTCTTACCTATTTCCAACTAATGATTCAAGCAGCTAACTAGAGAATGTGTACTTTGACGGTATCCCTTGTGGGAATGCTATTTCCTAACTTTTGGTGTGATGCGGGCAGAGGTAATCCTGCTCCTAGTGCTCTTCGTGGCCGAGGCTGAGGCCGCGGTGCTGTGGCGGTTTTGCGAGGTCTAGGTCACCGTTTCCCAGGAGGTCGTGGTGCTCTGGCAGCTTTGCCAGGTCTAGTTGGTCGTGGCCTCGTGGCACAGGGAGGTGTGGTGCTATAGCGGCTTTGCCAAGTTCAAATTAGTCGTGGCCTAGTGGATGTCGTGGTGTCTGGCGACTTTGCCAGGTCAAATGGTTTCTGGCGAGGACTCCATGGTGCTATAGGTTGGCTTTGCAAGTGTTCACATCCTAAACGGGTTAGATACAAAAATTACCATAATATTGTTCATCAGCTGAGCCGCCGGAGCACTACGGGCTCACGGAGCAACGGCCCTGGATCTGGCAACAACCACAACAGCACGCGGACTCAGCTTCGCGCCACGAATAAGAGCATCAGGAGAATATTACTCTCCGCAAACAAACCAAAAGTTAGGATAAAAAAAAGTTGCATTTCCTCAAGGGGTTACCTTCAAAGTACAATTCTCCGTGTTAGCTGCTTTGAATCATTTGGTTGGAATTTATGTAAGTGTCATGTACGTCATGTTCATTCTAGATATAGTAACGCCCTTGCCGTGTTACCCGGCCATATGAAACAAGAAAACAGGTTGTCCTACGTCAAATGCTATGACGCCTATAAATTGAAGCATTGTATCAGCATCACTGTAAGTTAGAATTACTTGACCCGATGGTGGAGGAAGTATGACCAAGAAGGTTATCTCCACTCCCTCGGTATCGTGTGCTCTTCGCTGATTCCACACAAAGTAATTGACTCTCGCCATAGCTTCTAGAAGCACGGGAAGTTCAAATGTTACAAGAAAGATATAAAAATTTATTTATCAAAAGAAGAAAAAAAGATATATAAAAAACCTACAAACCACAAACAAAAAAAAACCCTACAAACATGCCATGACAAATGTCACTACATATTGCCCTTCCTACCAGTGTCGTTAAAAAAAAGCTATATAGACGTTTTGAAATAAACATCACGATTTAAGTAAGAGATGAACTCCTACACTCAAATGAAATAGATCTAAAGATATAAAAATTTATTTATCAAATGAAACAAATCTAAAGATATAAAATTTTATTTTTCAAAAGAAACAAAAAAGATATATAAAAGAAAAGACCTTACAAACATGCGACACATGTCACCACAGATATAAAAATATATGAAAAAGACCCTACTGTCACCACAAAACTATTTATATAGTCTCCTTTTTTTTCCTTATTAAAAACTTGTAAAGTATCAACCAAAAGAAAATAAAGAAAGAAATTATTACCATTAAAATGTTGTGCTAACTGTTCGACACTCATACCGGTGTTGTTGAGTGGTTCCGGTAAAACAAGTTTGATTGTGCACATTAACACAAAACTTGAAAGTTCGTTACATTAAGTGGAACAAAAATAAGTTCACGTACCAAAACGAAACAATAGAGAAAGTACGTTGTTATTTTACGGCTAAAACCCAAAAAATAAATATTATTTGGGCGAACGACGGAAATTGAACCCGCGCATGGTGGTCTCACAATCCAAGCACATAGTGAGATAGAGTTGGTAACTAACAGTAATACAAAACTATTTAGTTGCTCTCATATGTATATTGATATTGATTACATGGAAGTTGGACACTTGATTAAGAGTCAAAGTAGTTGATGCAGCCCAATTGTTGAAGAACGGGCCTACTTATTTTTAGAAGCCCAAGATCGTATGAAGAAAAGGGCTTTCTTCAAAGTGGCATAACTTGTGCTCAGGGATTCCGTTTCAGGCCTAGGACCAGCCGTTTCGAAGCTTGGAACGAGGGGAACGCCGTGGTAACCTAACATAGATAGGTTATTTACATTTTCAGTTTTTTTATAATTTTTTGGGCTTTTGTTTTCGAGCCCTGAATCATTTATATATATAGATATTGATTACATGGAAGATTAGAGACATAGATAAAGAGTTCATATTAGTGAAATATCATTAGTATATTGATGTAGTTTTATAAATGTCTATGTAAAAGCTACCACTTTGGCTATGCAGAAAACAAATGGGTGCATATAAATCTAGCTAAATAATTGCTTATATTGTGTGCCACTGCCACCAAGATAACAGTCAAATAGCAATGTTTAAGCTTATTCAGGCATCTTATGAGCTTATTATTCAGTTATATAAAAAATTATGCTTAATTTGTGTTAGTATAAGACTTATATTTATGGGCAGATGCAAGGATTTTGATAACTCCAAAACTTTGTGGCTTATTTGTGGCATTTGAGCTCTTAGATTATCCTAAAATATAAACCACCCTATAAACTAAGCCAAAAGTTTTGGAGTATCAAAACCCCCTATCATATATAGCTCATAAGACCAAACAGATACTCTAGACAAAACACTTAATTAGGCTTTGTTTTGTTATATAAGCTAATAATAAGATCAAAAGTCACCTAAATTAGCTTAAACAACATTTGGGCTTATGTTTCATAACCCATCTTTTCCAGCTTATTTTGAAACTTATGGGGGATATAACAAGCTTATATAAGCCGACAAGTTTCAAACTAATCCCGCTGAAAATTGAACTTATAAACGTAAGCTCGAAAATAAGCTTAAACAAACACCTACTTATTTGACATCAGAACAAACAATTCCACCTTAGTCCACATAGAAATATAAAATGACATTATTTATTTAACATAGAAAGAAAGAAAGAAATTAAAATTTAACCTTATTAAACTGGAGTACGAGGATACTTGGTTGGTGTTCTGAAGTCTTCAATGTATCAACTATGTGTAGGGAAACATGTACATTTTTATTAAAATAAAATCAAATTACAATTAACAAATAATTAACAGAAAATAAATAACAGACAGAATGGGGTAGAGGCAGAGGACAGACACTATGAACGATAACTAAATAAAGCAGTAAAAGGTTGTGGAACGAGGCACGTGTTGGGACACGTGCCTTAACATTAGATTTGTTGTCTGTTTCCCAGGGTACAACGTTCAAAGCTGTTGTACAGCCAGACCTGACAAACTTGCTTGAAAAATCACGGAAAATTGAGTGCTTCTGATCGAAAAGATTGCAGGAAAACTTATTAATGGAGCTTTTCTCTCTTGTGTGTTTTTCGGTGTGTCTTCAAATGAGAAAAGAGTTCTCTTTTTATAAGAAGATATGATGAAGGGAAACGGTCTATTAATTTGACACAATTAATCTAATATGGCTATAAACACAAAGTAGTTAATTGTTCACAATTAATATTACTATTGAATCTTTATCAACAAAGTTATTAATTGGAAACATTTAAATTTACTAATGGCAATAACTACAAAGTTATTAATGGCTGATAACCACAAAGTTATTAATTGACACAATTAATATTACTAATGGCTTATAACCACAAGGTTAATTTAGGAAGTTTTTTATTCTAAATAAACATTATCCTTAAAGTATTATTGGAAGAAGATTACATCTTGATATTTGTTGGTATTGTTTTTTATTGTTTGGAACTTAGGCTATCATTTATATAATGTTAAGGTTGATTATGTTCACAAATTTAAATGTAATTAGCAAGATAAGCTATAAGATTATATTGTGAACATTTTTTAGCAAAGAAACAATCTCATATCTAATTTAAAAAAAGAACCTTGAATGGTTTAGAGTCAGCCATTTGTGAGTAAGGGTTTGGAATTGTTTAAGGTTATAGTGAGTATTTATAGATCCTGGTTTGTAATTATGAAACATGTTTTCAAATGCCAGAATTGTTTTGTTCATGTTAAAATTATTCTCAAATATGAACAGATCAACAATAAATATAAGAAAGATTAAACCTTTAAAGGTTCTTGAATTTATAAATCATATCAACATATAAAAAATAAATATAAGAAATAATTTCATATGAAACTTGTATATAATCATTATAAAACATCCCAAAGTATTTTGCCTTTTTATAGACAAATTAACCCAAAAAGCTATACTGTTCTATTTTAATGGAAATGTAACAACATCAACATCCAACAAACAAAAGAAAAACCACTATGATATTGTCTGTGTGTAACCAAATTTATTTCAAAGAGGACATTAAATTTCAAAAATGGTGGCATAGATATTAAGATGCAAGTGAGTCTGTAGTCAGTTCTTTCGTTCAATCTTGAACCGAACCCTTCTAATTCTTTTTTCTTATGCTTCCCCTCATCATACTCTTCTAGGTTAAATGAATATTCGTTTTCCTGATCCAGAACCTCTTGCATCACTTTCAATTTCCATATAGCTGTGCTCACCATCTCTATGACTTGCATTTCCTTTAGTTGCAACGTAACTTGATTTTGTTGTTTCATCAAGTTTGAAAGGATATTGTGTCAATAATTATGTGACACCTGGATTGAATTGGCCTTTAGTTGGTTGCAGGCTAGGTTCCTATAAAAGTGATTTTATTTAATTAACTTATATGTGTAAATAGATATGAAATAAAGATTAAAATTTATCATAATTAAAGGACGCCATGATAAAGATGTACCTCAATGTTAAAATTCCTTCGTGAACATGGTAATCATGGCTTCATCTTGCGACAGCATTCTTTGACTTGTACTCATGATTCATTATTGGTGTTGGTCATCTGTGTAACTGGAACTAAACAACAACCTTTTCCCCACCAAGACATTCAACTCATCTGGGATGTAATCATCATAATTTTCACCATGTTGTCTGATGAGATGCACACATTGTTCGCCGCTCAACTTGAATACCAAATCATCAAAAAGCAACAAAGATGTCGACCTGGGGCCGAGGCCGCGGCCGCGGTGCTGTGGCGGTTTTGCCAGGTCCAGGTTGCCGTTTCCCAAGAGGTTATGGTGCTCTGGCAGCTTTGCCACGTCCAGTTGGTCGTGGCCTCGTGGCCTCGTGGCCTAGGAGGCCGTGGTGCTCTGGCGGTCTAATTAGTCGTGGCCCAAGAGGCCGTGGTGCTCTAGCGACTTTGCCAGGTCCAGTTGGTCATGGCCGAGGACGTCATGGTGCTCTGGCGGCTTTGCACGTGGACGCACATCCTAAACATGTTAAATACAATAGTTACCACATTATAGTTCATCTGCAGAGCCCCCAGAGCACCACGGCCTCCTGGGCCACGACCAACTAGACCTGGCAAAGCCGCTAGAGCACCACGACCTCCCGACTAATGGCCACCTGGACCTGGCAAAACCGCCACAACACCGCGACCTCGGCCTCGGCCACGAAGAGCACCAGGAGCAAGATTACCTCTGCCCACAACAAACCAAAATTTAGGAAATTGCATTCCCACAAGGGATACCGTCAAAGTACACATTCTCCAGTTAGCTACTTGAATCATTAGTTGGAAGAAGGTGAGAGCCTCATGCCAGTCTCGATCGTTCTAGATATAGTAACACCCCTGGCGTCTTGCCCGACCATATGAAACAAGAAAACAGGTTGTCCCATGTCAAATGCTATGACGCCCATAAATTGAAGCATTGTATTAGCATCACTGTAAGTTCGAATTACTTGACCCGATGGTGGAGGAAGTATGACAAAGAAGGATATCTCCACTCCCTCGGTATCATGTGCTCTTCGTTGATTCCACACAAAGTAGTTGACTCTCGTCATAGCTTCTAGAAGCACGGGAAGTTCAAATGTTACAAGAAAGATATGAAAAATTATTTATCAAAAGAAGAAAAAAAGTATATAAAAAAACCTACAAACCCACAAACAAAAAAAAACCCTACAAACATGCCATGACAACTGTCACTACATATTGCCCTTCCTACCAGTGTAGTTAAAAAAAGTCCAAGAAAAATGAAACGATGACGTGAGAGATGAACTCCTACACTCAAATGAAACAGATCCAAAAGAATTAAAAATATATTTAACAAAAGAAAAAAAAAGATATATAAAAAAGGACCCTACAAACATGCGACACGTGTCATCACAAAGATTAACCCTTTTGCACCAAGAAATATATAGTCTACAAAAAAAAATCCAGTGTCGTTACAAAAAAAAGCTATATAAATAAACATCACGATTTAAGTAAGAGATGAACTCCTACACTCAAATGAAATAGATCTAAAGATATAAAAATTTATTTATCAAATGAAACAAATCTAAAGGTATAAAAATTTATTTATCAAAAGGAACAAAAAAAATATATAAAAAAAGACCTTACAAACATGCGACACATGTCACCACAAACATAAAAATATATGAAAAAGTCCTTACTGTCACCACAAAAGTATTTATATAGTCTCCTTTTTTTTCCTTATTAAAAACTTGTAAAGTATCAAGCAAAAAAAAGAAAAGAAATTATTACCATTAAAATGTTGTGCTAACTGTTCGGTGTTGTTGAGTGGATCCAAATCAGCGTGTGTGAGTACCAATGCATCCATCTAAAATAAAAGTTAAGAAAAAAGCAGATTAAGAGTGGTAGTGAGAATCATTTATTAATAAATGGTATAAAAATTCTCTAATAAATAAAGATTACTTTTTTTTTGCGCCGTCAAAGTACACTTTGAATCATTAGTTGGAAGTGGGATAATAATAATCGTTGCTATAGCCGAAAAAAGATGCTCTTCCTGGTTTACATGATAACTCCAAAAATTTGTGGCTTATTTGTGGCATATGAGCTTAAAATATCCTAATATAAATCCACCCCACCTCAAATAAGCCACAAAGTTTTGGAGTTATCAAAACCCCCTCATATAAGTTCATAAGACCAAACATATAAGCTTAGCAAAACACTTAATTAGGCTTTGTTTTGTTATATAAACTAATAATAAGCTCAAAAGTCGCCTAAATAAGCTTAAACAACATTTGGGCTTATGTTTCATAACCCTTTTTTTCCCGATGAAAATTGAACTTATAAACGTAAGCCTGAAAATAAGCTTAAACAAACACCTCCTTATTTGACATCAGAACAAACAATTCCACCTTAATCCACATAGAAATATAAAACGACATTGTTTATTTAACATAGAAAGAAAGAAAGAAAGAAATTAAAATTTAACCTTATTAAACCGGAGTACGAGGATACTAGGTTGGTGTTCTGAAGTCTTCCATGTATCAACTATGTGTAGGGAAACATGTATACTTTTATTAAAATAAAATCATATTACAATTAACATGTAATAAATAATAAATAACAGAAAATAAAACAGACAGAATGGGGTAGAGGCAGAAGACAAAGACTATAAACGATAAATAAATAAAGCAGTAAAAGGTCGTGGAACGAGGCACGTGTTGGACACGCTTCCCTTAAAACAGATTCGCCGTATGTTTCCCAGGGTACAACGTTCAAAATTGTCGTACAACCGGACCTAACATACTTGCCTGAAAAATAACAGAAAATTTGAGTGTTTCTGATCGAAAGGATTGCAGGAAAACTTATTAATGGAGCTTTTCTCTCTTGTGTGTTTTTCGGTGTGTCTTCAAATGAGAAAAGAGTTCTCAATTTATAAGAAGAGGATGCAAGGGAAACGGTCGAATTAATTGACACAATTAATACTACTAATGGCTCATAACCACAAAGTAATTAATTGACACAATTAATATTACTAATGAATTGACACAATTAATATTACTAATGGCTCATAACCACAAAGTTATTAATTGACACAATTAATATTACTAATGGCTCATAACCACAAGGTTAATTTAGACGTTATAATCTGACTAAACATTAACCTTATTCATAACTCCCACTAGATCCAAGGTCCGCCCGTTGGGCGGCGAGTTTTAAGGTATTATTAGAAGAAATATTTACATCTTAATATTTGTTGGCTATTGTTTTTTATTGTTTGAACTATTGGCTATCATTTACATAAGTTAAGGTTGATATAATGTTCACAAAATAAATGTAATTAGCAAGATAAGCTATAAGATTATATTGTGAAACATTTATTTAGAGAAAAAACAATCTCATATCTGATTTAAAAAACGAACCTTGAATGGTTTAGAGTCAGCCATTTGTGAGTAAGGGTTTGGAGTTGTTTAAGGTTATAGTGAGTATTTTTAGATCCTAGTTTGTAATTATGAAACATGTTTTCAAATGCCATAATTGTTTTGTTCATGTTAAAATTGTTCTCAAATAGGAACAGATAAACAATAAATATAAGAAAGACTAAACCTTTAAAGGTTCATGAATTTGTAAATCATATCAACATATCAACTATAAATATAAGAAATAATTTCATATGAAACTTGTATATAACCATTATAAAACATCCCAAAATAATCTTGCTTTTATGCACAAATACCCAAAAAGCAAACTTGTTCAAACATAATGAAATGAAACAAACATCCACATCCAACAAACAAAAGAAAACCAACTAAAATATTGTCTGAGTAAACCAAAATATTTCAAAGAGACATAAAATTTCAAAACTAGTCGGAAGATATAAGATGCAGTCTGTAGATCAGTCTTTCGGTTCAATCTTGACCGAAACCACCTTCTTCATTCTTTTTTCTTGTGCTTCCTCCTCATCATAATCATCAAGGTCAATGAATATTCGTTTTCCTGATCCAGAACCTCTTGCATCACTTTCAATTTCCATAAAGCTGTGCTCACCATCTCCATGACTTGCATTTCCTTTAGTTGCAACGTAACTTGATTTTGGTGTTTCGTCAAGTTTGAAAGGAATGCTGACAACATTAGTGAACCTGGATGAATTGGCATGACTTGGTACAGGGGTTTGCAGGTCAACTTCAGGTTCCTATAAAAGTGTTTCATTTAATAACTAATAATGTGTAAATGTGTAAATATATATGAAATAAGCTATTCAATTTATCATAATTAAAGACGTCAATGATAAAGATGTACCTCAATGATAAAATCCTTCTTGAACATGGTAATCATGGCTTCATCTTGCGACAGCATCTTGACTTGGTACACATGATTATTATTGTTGATATGGTCATCTGTGTAATGGAACCTAAACAACAACCTTTTCCCCACCAAGACATTCAACTTGTCTGGGAAGTAATCATCATAATTTTCACCATGTTGTCTGATGAGATGCACACATTGTTCGCCGCTCAACTTGAATACCAAATCATCAAAAAGCAACAAAGTTGCCGACCCAGTGTCATCGATCACTCGAACAATGACTTTAAATCTGGCATATAAATTAAAATATGAAAACCTATCCTTATAGAGTAAAATATTATGTTAAAAACAATAACAACAATAAATGGGAATTGTCACACCCTCAAACGGGGCCTAGACGAAAACACGTGTCCAGGGGTGTGACGTCATAATATACATCACACAAGATACAAAGAACGACCTCTAAGGTTACGTTAGAAAATTCAACATCGTTGCATTAAAAGAAAATAGTTAAAGTTTTACATAGGCCCAAAGATAATATGCGGAAGCGAATAAAGGTCTTAGGATTTGACAACGATGTTAAAACAAATAATAACAGTTCTTGAAATTCGGTCCAACGCAAGGCAACACCATATAGCAAGCAAAGACATCCACAGCTAAGCACTTGAGAAAAACATGCTAAAACGTCAGCATAAAGTTGGTGAATTCATAGGTTTGAATTTAATATAAGAATGGACCCCAAACTTTCAAAACGCATGTGACTATTATAAAAGATACAATATCACATAAAACGGCATTTACGTTGCGCTAAGCTCATGATATCAAGGCTAAATGTAATGGAAGCATGCAAAGTGCTTAATAAACTTGCCCTCACGGGTTAAAACAGTAAGGTCTCCCTCATACCCCATGGATTGGACATCATCAAATATAGCCTAATTGTTTAAAGAATCTATCCCATCAGCATCATCAAAAAGAAGAGAACTTCTTATTAATGCTTCTGAGATGGTTATAGGCTTGCCAGCTACTTTGGCATTGATATATCTAACATTATCGACTAGTTTGGACTTGGCAGATGTCCAAAACTGTTCGATAAAGGTAGAAGAGACGATGGGACTTACAGTGTGAGCGTGATGAATGTAGCTGCATTTGAGAAAATCAATCACTTGATGAAATTCAGCATTCCCTTCAGTCGTCTCTAAGTAGGTGACCATGTTGTGCTTCAGGCAAGATTCAAGAGCAGCCATTGTAGAAGATTGAATGATTGTCGGTGATTGCAGATTAGGTTTTGTTAGTTAAGAGCGATTGGAAGATATTTGTAGAAGAAAGTGTGCAATTGAGATGGGTTTATATAGGTTAAGGTAACCTAAGTGCGAAGAAAGCGTTTTAATTTATACTTTAGACCCTTGGCGGTATTTTCGCTAACGGCTCTTAAGCGGTACAAACTTTGCCCATCGGTACTAAACTTTGCACTATCGGTACTAACCTTTGTCAACCAAAAAATGAACAAGTTTGGCAATAAGAATCCTTCAGTACCATCGAAATCTCTTCCCAAAGACTCTTTAAAACCCATCCATCTCCTTGAACTGCATAGCAATTGCCAACTCTCATCTTTGTACAAAACATGACATACAAGCTATACAACTGAAACTTTTGCCTCCCCTTAAGTAATGCAGCTTTATGGATTCATCATCCCAATAGAAACAACCAAGAATTGAAACCTGCCTGCATCAAATTCCTTGGTTAGAAGATCAGCTACATTATTATCAGTATGAATCTTGAGGACTTGAATCAGCTTTTTCTCAAAAGCATCTCTTATGAAATGATGCCTGATCTCAATATGCTTAGTTTTTTAGTGAAATACTGGATTCTTCACTATGCAAATTTTTCTTTCATTATCAATATGGATCTTTGTATTCATAAAGTTAAACCCATAATCCAACATCTAATTTTGAATCCACAAAACTTGTCCACAATAGCTAGCAGCAGCAACATACTCTGCCTCAGTAGTAGAGGTAGCAACAATGGTCTGCTTTTTACACTGCCAGGATATAAGTCTCCTTCCAAGAAATTGACAACCTCCTGTTGTGGATTTCCTGTCAAGATTGGCTCTAGCATAATCACTATCTGAATAGGCTTCCAAATCAAAGAGGGATACTCTAGGATACCAAAGCCCTAGTTTAGACTTGCCTTTGAGATATCTAAAAATCCTTTTGACAGCATTAAGATGGGAGGTCTTTAGTGTCACTTGAAATCTTGAACAATTGCAAACTGCAAACATAATATCTGGCCTTGAAGCAGTTAAGTACATTAAAGATCCAATCATGGATCTATACATATGTACATCTACATCTGCTGCTTCTTCATCCTTAGTCAAAGGCCTTTGAGTTTCTATAGGTGTACTTGCAGTCTTAACATTCATGAAATCAAACTTCTTTAAGATTTCAGCAACATACTTGTCTTGACTAATGAAAATACCATCTTTCTTTTGTTGCACTTGTAGTCCAAGAAAGAAGGTAAGTTCTCCCATTGAGCTCATTTGAAACTTGCTCTTCATTAATGCCTCAAATTCATCACATCAAGACTGTTTTGTTGATCCAAAGATGATATCATCCACATACACTTGCACCAGGATGATATCCTTCTTATCCTTCTTTATGAATAAAGTCTTGTCTATTGCTCTTCTCCTATATCCATTCTCCAATAAAAATTTGGATAGAGTTGCATACCAAGCTCTGGGAGCTTGATGTAAGCCATACAAAGCTTTCACCACTTTGTAAACTTTCTTGGGATGCTTAGGATCTGTAAAACCAGGAGGTTGAGTTACATACACCTCCTCATCAATGGTGCCATAAAGAAATGCACTTTTTACATCCATTTGATATACAACAAATCCCATGTAAGAGGCAAAGGCTAAAAATATCCAGATGGCTTCTATCCTAGCCACAGGAGCAAACACCTCATCATAGTCTATGCCTTCCTCTTGTCTATGCCCTTGTGCAACAAGTCTTGCCTTATTTCTGACCACAACACCTCTTTCATCCTTTTTGTTCCTGTATACCCATTTTAATCCAATGGTCTTCTTCCCTTTAGGCAAGTCTACAAGAATCCATACTTTCTGTATCTGAAATTGCAGCAATTCCTCTTGCATTGCATCTACCCAACTTTCATCTTCAAGTGCATCAGATATCTTTTTGGGTTCAACTTGAGAGAGAAAGCAAGCAAATAAGCAATGCTGGAAGTCTTTGTGATTGTTTCTCCTTTGCTTTTGAATGTAACTGATAAAAGCATAAGATCTAGTATTCTTGCTGACTTTGCTTCTTGTCTGAACTGCAGAAGAAGGATCTCCAAGTATTTGAGTAGTAGGATGAATAGAGTGAATCCTTGATGTGGGAATAGGACTAACATTTACAGTGGTTTCCAAATTTGTGAAGTCAGCCACTGCACCCTCATCATCAAAGGAAGCATTTGTGAAGATCCCTTTACCAGTATTATCATAGATATCCTCAAGAGCAGGTATTTGAGAATCATCTTTATAAGGATTTGGTTCATCAGTACTAACTATTAGGCTATCAGTACTAACTGATGGACCATCAGTACTAAGTTTTGGACTAACAGTACTAACTGATGGACCATCAGTACTAACTTTGTTAGTACTGGTAGGTTGAGTAACACCTGCCTGATGAAGTAAATCCTCTATGTCTTGAGCAAAACTCTTTCTAAGAGCTTCAGTTTCATCACATGCCTCCTTCTCTTATCTTTTGAGTTGTTCAAGCTCATCCAAAAAGACTTGATCTACTTGCTCTGTGACACCTTATTTTTCTTCAAAACAACCTCCTCATCAGGTTCTTTATCACCAGATATCACTCCTGAGCTCTTGATTGTTGAGGTATAAGAAGACCATATTGGTAAAACACAATGCTCTTGAGCAGATTCTTCATCCAATTCAGTAGTCCCTGCAATAGGTGAATCTTGTGTACCTGCATTATGGTTAGCTTCTTCTGGACCTGCAGTTTTGTTAGCTCTATTCTCTGCAGTTACAGGCTGATAATTCATAGAATCTGTTAGATAATCAAGATCAAACAGCCATGTAGGTCCTTTTCCTGCCACATTGGATTTATTCTCAAGAAATTTTACATGCAGGTTTTCCTCAACTCTCTTGGTTTCTAAATTATAAACCCTAAAAGCCTTGCTAGATAGGGAATACCCAACTAAGAAACCTTCATCAGCCTTTTCCTCAAATTTGCCCAAGTGGTCAAGGGTATTCAAAATGGTCACATGGCACCCAAAAGGTCTTATATAGCTTATGATAGGTTGTTTACCAGTTATAAGCTCATAAGGAGTCTTATTATGAGGTTTGGTCACTAATACCCTATTAAGAACATAGCAGGCAGTACTAACTGCTTCAGCCTAAAAAGTGTTAGGTAAAAATGAATCTGCTAACATAGTCTTAGCAGCCTCAATTAGGGTCATGTTCTTTCTTTCAGCAACTCCATTTTATTATGGAGTTCTGGCATTACTATACTCCCTTTTAATCCCTTTTAACCCACAGAATTCAATCATGTCCCTATTTTTGAATTCTGTACCATTGTCACACCTAATGGTTTTAACCTTTGTGTTTAATTGGTTTTCTATTTGTCTAATAAAGTCCTTAAGGATTCCACTAGTTTCATCCTTAGTTCTTAAGAAAAAAACCCAACTAAATCTGCTAAAGTCATCAGTTATAACAAGGCAGTAGGTCTTATGATTCAAACTCCTTACAGATGTTGGCCCAAATAAATCCATATGTAATAACTGTAAGGGTTGGCTGATGGAGCTCACTAATTTGGCCTTACAGGAGGCCTTGTGTTGCTTTCCCTTTTGACAAGCACCACAAGTATGGTCATTTTGAAAAATTTTGGAAGGTGGACCTCTCACAAGGTTTCCCTTCACAAGTTTGTTTAGATTCTTAAAGTTTACATGACCAAGCCTCCTGTGCCATTTGTTAGACTCATCAGATGTAGCTTTTGAAAGCAAACAAGTTAACCTTTCAGAAGGAACAGAGTTCTCTAAACTAAAACTGTACATATTATGTTGTCTTGGGACTCTAAGCAGCACTTGATTTTCATCAGGTAACTTAAAGTTAGGAGACATCACAAGACATTCAGTGTCAATGAAAAGAACCTTGTTCTTCTTGTCACACATTTGTGAGACAGAAAAGAGATTAAACTGTTGAAGTTCTTTCACAAAGCATACATCATCAAAGTCTAACTTACCAGTTCTAATTTTACCTTTTCCAGTGATCTGGCCTTTGCTACCTCCAAAAGCAACTGGTCCTCCATTATACTCTTAATAGTCCACCAGGTAGCTTTTGTTACCAGTCATGTGCCTGGAGCATCCACTATCTACAATACCTTTGTTCTTCATAGTCCTTTATGGATAATCATGCACATGAAATAAGAGAAGGTTTAGTTTCTCTTAGGGACCCAAGTTATTGCTGACTTGGGTCTGCCTTGTGGATCTTTTGGAATGTAAAAGTAACTAGTTCTAGATCCACCATTGTATTTAGAGAACTTTCTTACATAGTACCTTTTAGGTCTCCAAATACAACCTGCTGAGGCCTTAACAGCAATTGTCCCTTTTCCCTCAACAGCACAAACTGCTTTACCCCTAGCAGTATTAACTTTTGAATTTGAAAATTTAGCTTTGAGTGCTGCTGTTTTTGAAACTGGCCTTTTAGTTGGTGAATGATCATTATGAAAAATAGATTTTGGTTTTAAATCATTCACTTTAGTACTTACAGTACTAACTTTTCTTGCAGTTCTAGTTGGTACCGCTGGACAATTTGGTCTAGCGGTACTAACATTTTGTCTAGCAGTATTATCTTGGTTAGTACTGCTAGACCTGGCAGTATTAAATGGAATTTTTCCAGATCTTATTACAACTGCAGATGGAACAAACTGATTAACATGAGTCACTTTATGTACATTGTTCCTATTTGGCCTGTGTTCTTTTTTATTAGTGTCCTTTGACACCATTTTAGTCATTGTAGCTTGTCTAGCCATTCTTTTTTCATGAAAATCACTGTCTCTTATGAGATGACTAAGACTACCACAAACATAACATCCCTTTCTAGTGTTTCCATAACCCATACCCATCCTTGATCTAGACCCATGTAAGTCATTCTTATTAGCCTTGGGAGTTTTACTACTAGTTTTGTTTTCTTGAACAGTTTCCTTAGGTTTTTGGTGGTCGGAGGAAGGTGTAGACACACACTCATCATCTGATTCATACTCTTCTATGATTGGAGCATCTGTCTAGACTTTTGGTGTACCTACAACTATGGGTTCAGATACTATTGGTACAGGCATATGGTCAGTGGTTGGTTCACTAGAATTGGACTCACAGGAGTCAAACTCACTGGTTCTAGTGTCAGATTCACTAGTCTAGGGTTGTTTTGGACCATAGGTATATTGAGATTCATCAATCTCAACATCAGGTCCTGATGGCATGTAGTTCCTTGTCATTGGTGGGGGAACAACATGCATTCCATCAGTCTTGGCAAACCTATTATTCAGTGTGCTTTCTTCTGTATTAATATCCTTATTAAAGAACACACTCTACAAAACCTCATTCTCATAGCTCAAAATCCCATCAAATCTATAATCCTCATATCCTAGCCCAAATTTGTCACTTGTACTCATTTGTGTTTTAAGCAGTTTACTTAGATTTTTTGAAGAATTTTGCCAATTTGCAAACTTGGTTTTTAGTTCTTCCTTTTCTTTAAGTGCATCTGCTAAAAGCTTTTTGTGATATGTAAGGACATCTGTTTTGTCATCTAGGACTACTTTCATAAACCTAATCTTTTGTTCATACCACAACTGATTATTTTGATGAGTTACAAGTTGAGCTTCAACTTTCTTTATTCCTTGTGAATAAGCTAGTATTTCTACATTAGCATCACTAAGTTGATCTCTCTGTTCATCATAAAGTTTCTTAAGCTTTGAATATGATTCTACACATTTTGGAGAACAAGAGATTACCTCAGTGTCTGAGCTTGCATTGTTGAAAGCCATTAAAGCACAGTCTTCTTCCTCATCAGCAGCATGTGCAATCCAGTCTATTCCTTCACTATCCAGAGTCACTAATGCATTGGGCTCCTCTGATTTACCAGCTTTTCTACCATTATCTTTCACCTTATATCCGTAGCTTCCACTCTCTCTTCTTCTTGTATCTTGACTGCCTTTGAATCTACATTCTCTTGCAAAGTGCCCAGTTTTATGGCAGTTGTAGCAGTCAACCTTGGTTTTGTCAAAACCAACAGGTTCTTTGGCATCAAAGTGCAGTTTCCTTCCTTACTTCTTGTAGAATTTCTTCAGTCTCATTGAGATCATGGCTACTTGCCATTTCAAGTCCATTTCTTCCAAATCATATTCATCTATTTGTTCCAGATCCTCATGATCCAATTGTGGACCATTAGATTGATTTGCGAAGAATGAGTACATTAGATCATCAGTGTAAGATGAAGAGGTTTCCCTTTTTGAATTTTGACTGGAAGAAGGAGAAACACCACTAGCGGTACTAAAATTGTTAGTACTGTTGGTGCTTTCTGAAGAGACAAAAGCAACATTAGGTGAACATGAGGTTGATGGATTGGAGCCTTTAATATCAGATTCAAAGACCCTCAGGTTGTTGTACAAATCATCAAAGCTTAGATCATCAATTCCTTGCTTTGTCCTCATGACCAAAGAAACTTGTGACCATGAAGAAGGTAAAGATCTGAGAAACTTCAAGTTTGCATCTTCAGTAGATACACCAGCACCATGCACTTCCAGTTGGCTAAGAAGGCTTTAGAACCTATCATAACCTTTGTGGAGTCCTTCAGAATTAGATATTGTGAAGCCTTCAAATTGTTGCTTCAAAATATACTTCTGCATCTTCTTTGACTCATCATTTCCTCCAAACCTGGTCTTGATAGCATCCCATATGTCCTTAGCATCAGTCATTCTGTGAAACTTTGCTAGATGATCTTCAGGTATGGCCATAAGCAAGGTGGTCCTTGCTTTCCTCTCTCTTTCTCTAGCTAAAGCTTCCTCAGCAGTTCTTGGGGGTAACACCTTGACAATCCCTTAAGTATCAGTGGTAATACTGACAGGACCATTACCTTTTTGTATAACTTCCCATATGGGATAGTCTGTATGAGCAAGGTAGTGTTCCATCTTCATTGCCCATATATCATATTCTCCCTTCTTGAGTAAAGGAAGTTTGACAGTAGACATTGTATATGGGACTTTCTATGGTTGTGATTGAGGTGCTTGTGGTGGAGGTGGTGGAGGAACATCATCGGATGCTGACATGGTTTGAGTTTTGTAGAGTTGTAAACGTAAAAACAGATGTTTTTAAGAATCTTCTTACTTAGAGTTTCTTCAAAGGCTCTGATACCACTTGTGGATCCCAAACTATACGGATCTTCTAGCCTTTGTAAGGGTTATAACCACTATGGATAGTTCCACAATGATTATAGAAGAAACAGTGACTATGAACAATAATATATTATGCGGAATCTAATATATATTGCTAAGAAGAATAAGAACTAATACTTTTATATTGATCTGCTTGTGATTACAAATTCCTAACTATGATATAAGAGATATGAGATGTGAATGAATGAGATATGAATTTTAATGTCTCAGGGATCCTTTTATAGATTAAGGATAACCCTTATTGACTTACAAATTGCGTAGATTATGCATTACATTTAATGCATATCGTTTCCTAACATATCTCATGCATATCTCTTAAACGGTACTAACTAACATAAACAGTACTAACTACTTTGTACTGTCGGTACAAACTATTTCTAATATATACTAACGGTACTAACTCTAACCGTCGGTACTAACTATTATAACTATCGGTACTAAGTTAAGAATAACTTAATTCCCAACAGGAATTAAATTACATAAAACTCCATCATTAATTAACCACATTAAATAATTTCTATCATCAATGGGGGTATTTTAGTCTTTTTATTATCAATTCCATTACGCCTTATCATATAAACCAAACATGCTTAATAACGGTAATGAACCATTACATTACACCATTTATTCCATTACGTCGGTTATTCCATTCATTTAACATTTAGTTAGGGTTCGTTTGGTAGGATGTAATGAAATATTAAATGAATGAAATAAGCGATGTAATGGAATAAATGATGTAATGTAATAACTCATTACCCTTATTAATAATGTTTGGTTGGTATGATAAGACGTAATGCAATCGATAAGAAAAGACTAAAATGCCCATACTTAATAAGAAGTGTATTTAATGTGGTTAGGTAATGGTGGACTTTTATGTAATTTTGATTACATTATGGACGTAATGAAAAAAAAGGAGGGGCCCCTATGGAATGAAAATGGTAGTTTTTGATGTAATGAGTCATTCATTGTAATGAAGCATTACATTGCATAATTGTAAACAAACAAGATTTTTCCATTCAATCGTAATAACCATTTCTATTCCAACTTTCATTACATCATACCAAACACTACGTTACAATAAGAGGATTGTAAATTTAGAAATGACCAAAAATAATGTTTTACCTCTTCCTGAAAGCTGCAATTTCAGGAATATCGTTGTTGATGCATAGTTTGGTAGAATACATAGCGGGGTTCACAGATGGTTTCTCTATAATGATGTTACAAAAAAAAAGATTAAGTAATATTAAAAGTAGGTTTGTTTTTCATATATTTTTTGGTTTAGTGCTTACCATTAAAGTACTTAACCTTGGCCGACTGTAGTATCATAACAACGATACCATTCTTGTCCCTCTCATCATACAGCTTTGTAAACTTATCAGACCAGGAATAAAAAAAACAGCATTCAAGCCGTGCACCTCTGTTAATAAATAAACCACAAAAAGAAAGTTTCTGCCATTTTCACCGATACCAAAGTTACTGATTCGGTAACATGCTCCTTCATCCAGTATTGGTTGGAACTTCTTGATATCTTGGTTCCTAACTGTGGCTTGCACTCGATTACCCTGCATTGCAAAATGATATTGTAAAATAGTTAATATTAAATTAGTTCTACACTTTACGAATTAACCAAACAGATTGCCATCTGATCTTGCAAGACTGCATCTAAGCTCCACACCTCATTAGGTCTTTGTTTGGGGTGAGACTTCCAAATACTGATCACACGTGCCAGTATCTTGGCATCATCAAGCATGGGATCGAGGTCACACAACTGAGTCATATTAACCTCCATTTCTTTAACTACAAAGAGAGAAAAAAACATTAATGTTTCTGATATAACTAAAATAACAATAAAATTCAAACATCCATGAATTGAAAAATTCAAATCTTTACCGGGGGTGTATATAGATATTTGGAGAAGAGATGAAGATGAACAAAGGTAAGTGTAATTGTGTGTGTGTGCCTGGTATTTATAATCAATGCATTAGGGTTTGACATTGATTTGAATTAGTTCAAATTTAGTAGATAACTTTGGAAAGAATTTTATCATTAAAACTGATTATAACAAAAAAGAGGGATATTTGAAGAATAGGTCAAAAAAATCGGTTTTATGTTTTATGTCAAAAGAGTTTTGTTTTTTATTTGTTCAAACTTTCCTATATTTATAATCATTAATGATTTTCGGTTAAGAGTGTGTGCATTAATGATTTTCATTAATTAATGGGAGGGTTTTGTTATATGTTTTCAGTCGTTGATTATTTTTGTTTTCCACGTGTCATTCTCTAGATTATTTGGGCCAAGATTAGTTTTCCAAAAGCGTGTTTTATATAGGTTAATAATAATAATAATAATAATATAGATAGATATCCTCCTTACTTTTTAACCTCATCAAATTTTCAATCGATGTTTCAAGCCGCAAACTCACAACCGCTATTGAAAACATGCGTCCTCGTCCTCGTTCAACAAGAAGGGCAAAAAAGCCTACAACAACTGTTAGTACAAAAACCGTGTAGGGGGGTGAAGAAGTAGAATTTGATGTAGATCTTGTACTAATCCAAGTAATGAGATGGTAATCTGCATAAATGAGAGTAAACCGTTAGCCTTATCGCGGGGCGGACCCCACGATTAAGCTCCGGCGTGAGAGTAAGTATGCATGTTTGTCAGAGAATATGTCAGAGTATGTGTGTATATTAATTGTCAGACAGAATGTACCTTTTTTGGGGTGTGAAATGACCCCTATTTATAGGCAAGCCCAATACTAGGGTTTCCTAGTATTTCGCTTGCGACTGTTAGTAGCCAGAGTGGGTCCCTTGTCGGGCAAAGGTCCACGTGTAATCGTGTTTGCGGACGCGAGTATTCTTCTGCGGTCAGTGTTCGTCCGCGGAGGTGCAATGGGTACGGCTCTGAAGATACTCACGTGCGTCTTTGAAATATCCGGAGCGTGACCTTTGTCAGGCTTAGCAGTCCGGCTATTTGTTGTATTGGGCCTGGGCCCATATGCGTATATTATGAACTAAGCCCAGTAAGCTTGGTGCTCATACTATACGTCATCAAGTCCCCCCAGTCTAGTTTGCTTACTGTACGCGGTATAATTATAGCGTGCGGTGAGCGTTACTAGACTAGAGTTCCGTGATCAAATTTTCTTTTGCTCCTGCCTTGTTCTGCGTCTTTTGCTGGGTTTGTGGGGGGGGTGGGGGTGGGGTGGGGGGTGTTTGTTTGGGAATTTTGGGAGATTTTATGGGGGGAATTTAGTGGGGGAATTATTGAAAAATCATGTTGTTTGAATATGTTTTAGAATATAAATTTTGGTATATAATGATGAAATTCCTGCCATATGATAGGTAGATGTGGTCCTTTTGAACTTCCCTTGTGAGATGCACTTCTTTGAACCTTCCCTTGTGAGATGCACTTAGTCTCCTAGATCTGAGTAGACGCGATGTCCTTGAACTCAATATATGTTTACATAGACGACAATATACACTCACACAAGACTCTCCCTGACCTTGTCAAGTCCTCATAGTTGTACCCGTTATGGTCATGAGCACTAGCCTGGTTCTGCAAGAGCTCTTAGGAATTACTCCCCCACAATTCCATTCGAAGCGACCCTACTTCTCTCTCACATAGGTGATTTCGTACTGAATCATTAAAACCATATGTTTTGTGATTTCATATTGAATCATTATGCTTTATGATTTCCACTTGAATTATAAAAACCATATGTTTAACCTCTCAACAAGTCACATTTGTTATAGGAATAGACTAGGATGTTACAATTTAAGTAACACCCCTATATTGACATGACTTCCCCTACATTTCTATCATTAGGTTGTCCTATTGAACCCAGATCTTGGGATCTCCAGTCAACTGAGTTAGGTTTTCCTTCATAGAAACTCATTCCTTCAAGGGCTTTAGTCCCATTCCTTTAGACGACTTACTAACTAACTCTCTGCTTAAGCCTTTCGTAAGCGGATCCGCGATGTTATCCTTTGACTTCACATAGTCAATTGAGATAACTCCTGTTGAGAGTAGTTGTCGTATCGAGTTATGTTGACGACAGATTTCTCTGGACTTTCCATTATACATTATTCTATGAGCTCTGCCAATTGCCGATTGACTATCACAATGTATACTAATGGCCGTTACCGGTTTAGGCCACATTGGTATGTCCTCTACGAATTGACGTAGCCATTCCGCCTCTTCTCCGCATTTATCTAACGCGATAAATTCTGATTCCATTGTGGACTTAGCTATAACAGTTTGCTTGGAAGACTTCCAAGATATAGCGGCCCCTCCTAGTGTAAACACATATCCACTAGTCGATCTAGAATCCTTTATGTCAGATATCCAATTTGCATCATTGTATCCTTCGATAACATCATGATATCTATCATAATGCAGCCCATGATCGTGACTGTATCTCAAATAATGAAGTACCCTAGTCATAGCTTTCTAATGTGCATCACTTAGATTACTAGTATACCTACTTAGCCTGCTAACAGCATATGCTAAGTCAGGTCGGGTACCTGCCATCAAATACATTAACATGCCAATAACTCTTGAATACTCTAATTAGGCAACACCTACGCCTTTATTTTTAGATAGATGCATACTGGTGTCAATTAAGAATTTTGTTCGCGTAATGTGCTTGACTTAACACAAGTCCATTATGAGTTCGTATGATCTTTATTCTAAGGATCACATCAGCCAAACCCATATCTTTCATGTCAAACTTTGATTTCAACATGTCTTTAGTAGATTTGATCATCTTGTCGTTACTGCCAATGATAAGCATATCATCAACATATAAACACAAGATTACATATCCACTACTTGTATCTTTTACATAAACACACTTGTCGCATTCATTAATTTTGAATCCATTCTCTAACATGATGTGGTCAAACTTTTGATGCCATTGTTTGGTAGCTTGCTTTAAGCCATATAATGACTTAACAAGTCTATAAAATTTGCTCTCTTATCCAGGAGCTATGAAACTCTCAGGTTGGTTCATATATATTTCTTCTTTTAAATCTCCATTTAGAAATGCCGTTTTCACATCCATTTGGTGAACTTCCAAATTTCTTAATGTGGCAATAGCAAGTACCATTCTAATCGAGATTATTCGCGTAACAAGCGAATAAGTATCAAAGTAATCTAGACCTTCACGTTATCTATATCATTTGATTACCAATCTTGCTTTGTACTTATCAGTGGTGCCATCGGCTTTCATCTTCTTTTTGAAGATCCATTTATAGCCTAGTGGTTTACAACCAGGAGGTAAATCCACGAGCTCCCACGTATGATTTTGTAAAATAGAATTTATTTCACTTTTAATGGCTTTTTTCCATTGATGCCCTTCCGAGGAAGTTACCGCTTCTCGGTAAGACGTGGGTTCATTTTCTACCATTAAAGAAACAAAATTGGGTCCAAACGATTTCTCAGTTCTTGCCTTTTTGCTTCTTCGCGGTTCAACCTCTTCTTCCTCGAGTTGATCTTGTCTCTCATCACGGAGATCATTATCATCTCGTTGTTTCTTATCTTGGACAACTTCGTCATCTAATCTAGATGAGCTTCCAGTTTCCTTCGTTAAACAAGGAAATATATTTTCAAAGAAGGAAGCATTCCTTGATTCCATTACTGCATTCTTTTGTATATCTGGATTTTTCGAGTCATGTATAATGAAACGATAAGCAATGTTATTCTTAGCATATCCAATGAATATATAATCCACAGATTTAGGTCCAATCTTTTGGGCCTTAGGTGTCGGCACAACTACCTTGGCTAGACACCCCCACACTCGTAAGGACTGATATGATGGTTTTCTTCCCATCCACAATTCATAAGGGGTCTCTTCTTTCTCCTTAAGAGGTATCTTATTTAAAAGATAAGTAGCCGTTAGAATGGATTTCCCCCACATGTCTTGGCTTAAACCAGAACTTATCAACATGGCATTAACCATTTCTTTTAAGGTACAGTTCTTCTTTTCGGCAATACCGTTTTGCTAAGGGGAATATGGAGCAGTGAACTCGTGTCTGATTTCATGTTTCGCACATAGATCCGCGAATGGAGACACGTATTCACCTCCTCTGTCACTTCGTACAACCTTGATTTGCTTGACCTCTTCTGGTCTTCTTGTCTTCAGAAAATCGACTTTTATGGTTAAGGTATCGAAAATATGATCAAGCACACTGAAAACTCGTTTTTAGGTTTTCTATTTATACTGTCTGGAATTTGTTCAATATGCCGTATTGGTTGAGGTCAATACGGCATATTGGAGGTTTCTTGGAGTAGGGACCACATTCGATATCTTTCAGAATCTTCATATACTATATCTTGAATACGGCGTATGGAAGTCTTCTGGATACGGCGTATAAGACTTTGTTCTTCGTGGTTTCTTTATGATGTGTAGCCACAGATACGCTGTATCTTTATTGATGGATACGGCGTATTGAATGTCAGAATCAGTTTCTTCAGATTTCTTTGTTTAAGCTCCAGAATGCGTGCCTTTTAGCTAATCTTCACCAAGTACTCCATAATTACTGCAATTCTCAAATATAAATGATTAAGTAACAATTCTTTGAAATAATTATACAAAATGGATAATTTACATGGGATAAATGATGCTATAAAAGTGACGTTATTTGATGTCGTCAAATTTTTGGATTGTTTGAAACAAACACAGGCTAGAATAATAAGCTTGCCGCTTTGACAAAAGTGTTGGCTGAAACTCAGGTTGGTAACCATAAGAAGGAAGGTCGTGTGGCTAAAATGGATTTAAATGATTAGGTTTTCATAGGTAACAGGTAGTTAGTGAATTTTGTTTTGTTGTTGGTTGAATGTAATGGCTTTTATATCTTATGGGTGTATTTCTAATCTTTCGAAGCTGTTACTTAGCGGGAATCGAGAAAAGACACATCACAGGGACCAACCGTGCAATCGAAAAAAAAACATTAATTTTGAACAGTAAAGTATATTGTATTAACAAAGTCGTCAGGACCAACGGTGCAATGGAAAGTTTACGTGAAAAACCTATTGTGCTCTTCAGTGGAAGGGCGACGTGGCATATATAACGACGAAAATAACCGTCGTTAGGTATAACGGGGCTTCAGCAAAAAGGGACCCAGTATGAGAGTCCCCGTTATCTAGTTTGGATTGTTTGACACAAACACATGCTAGAGAGAATAATAAGCTTGCCGCTTTGACAAAAGTGTTGGCTGAAACTCAGGTTGGTAACCATAAGAAGTAAGGTCGTGTGGCTAAAATGGATTAAAATGATTAGGTTTTTATAGGTAACAGGTAGTTAGTGACTTTTGTTTTGTTGTTGGTTGAATGTAATAGCTTTTATATCTTATGGGTGTATTTCTAATCTTTTAAAGCTGTTACTTGGAGGAAACGAGAAAAGACACATCACAAAGACCAACCATGAAATCGAAAAAAGACAATAATTTTCAACAGTAAAGTATATTGTATTAACAAAGTCGTCAGGGACCAACGGTCCAATGGAAATTTTACGTGAAAAACCTATTGTGCTCTTCAGTGGAAGGGCGACGTGGCATATATAACGATGAAAATAACCGTCGTTGGATATAAGTGGGCTTCAGGGACCAAACGGGTAACAACAGTACCAAAAAGGGACCTCGTATGAGAGTCCCCGTTATCTAGGGACTAAATGGGCAAACGAGGTGGAGTAAAGGGACCAACGATGTAATTTACCTTTTTTTTAACTTAAACCTACATTTATTACGCCTATCATAAAATGCACAAAATTTGTTTGTGGACACACTTTTCGGGAGGAAGGGAGTATATCTCTACTACATTATAATGCATTTAAGACATTTTCCTAAATGGCAAGGCTTAAAATTCAGACACTATAAGTTGCTTATTATAGAAATACATGTCTCTTGCTAAAGTTGTAACAACTAAACATTCATACGGAACACTGTAACTGCTAAGATTCTTAAAGTCCATTTTTACAGCCTATTTAAATAACAAAACGTCCCTCTGACCCTTCAATTCAGTCAAACTTGTAACAACTATCATTTATAGATCCTATCGAAACAACTAACATTATAAGAGTATGAAAATTAGAAAATCAAAAAAATAAATAACACATGACACATATTAGACAGAAAAAATTCTCGCGCGCTCTCTCTCTCGTGTAAATTGTACGTATATATTTGAAATTTATTGTGTCGTTTGTTAACACATGACAATTTAGCATTGAAATTTATTGATCGTTAGAAAATTTCCGCCATCACGTTGCGCAATTACCTTGCTATAAATATATATAATTAAAAAAAAAAACCAAAAAAGCCCAAAAAGCCTAAAAAAACCTTTATTTAACCTACCCTCTATAAAATCATAATATCCCCGCTTTACCGACACCTAACATACCCTTCATTCTCGGTAAACCCTCGATCTCTTCTCTTTTACTGTATTATTTTTATTTCCTGGATATAACTTATTTGTGTATTTTTAGAGGTGGTTCAGATCTAGGATTATGTATATGTTTGTGTTTTGAATCATGAATGCTGTTTAGCGTTGTTGTTTGGTGTTTATTGAAATACTTCTTATTGTTTATTATTAACAAAGTATAATGCGTTTTAGTTATTAAATATGTTTTGCACATATGTTTTACATTTATGTATGTATCTGAATCTGTTTTGAAATTGTTTGTGTTGATTAATATCTCACAGAATTCGATGGAGCAAGTTTCATCTCCACTTCCCTTTACAAAGGAAGCAATTCATTCACTAAACAATGGATCAGTTAATTTTGAGGAAGCCCGGGCTTTGTTCAATGGTAATTTTTTTAGTAATTGATCCTGAATCTATTCTCAATCTATATTATGCAATTAAATAGTATCACTGTACCATGCCAACATTGTTGTTTTTAGTCTGTTATATTCACATTAATTAACATTTTCTAAACATATTTTGTTAGTGGATTTGTTTTTATTATTTGGAAACACAATTTTCATTTTTCCTTATAAGGTTTCTGTTATTCATATTACATTTGACCACAACAACAGTTAAATGTATACAACATGGCTTTTTATAATTATACTTGAGCCCATGGCTAATACTAAATGCTTGTTTTTACGTTATCATACCCATTCAGATTCCACAAATCTATTGTTGTTTAAAATTAGTAATTTACTTTTATCAACAGTTTAAACTATAAATATTATTGTTTAAAGTAATACCATTAACCTAAACAAACAGTACTTTAACTTTATTTTTATACATCAGCGTTATTTACATATCCCTATTTTGTAAAACTGGTACTATCTTTTATGATCAACACCATGAATATTTTTATTTGCATCGTTTTCTTATTGATATTATGCTATCTTGTGCAAGTTTAATCAAGTTTTGATATGTTTATATGCAGTTGACTTGTCGACTTTCAAAGCAATGCTTAAGCAATTGAACATCTTTGTTTGGAAGGAGGTTAATGGATCAATAGTAACGATTCATGGGGGTGATTATGAAATAACTATTGTTATTAAGAATATACGGAAGCATTATGTTATGAAGACCACTGATTCGTTTGAAGATGTTATCCGTATGCTTGAGAAGCAACTTAAGCTGTCTCCTGGATGTTACAAACTAACCTACAAGAGTCCTAACAGATCAGTTGGGAAAGTTTGGATCAAGACAGATCGTGATTGGGACCTTGCGGTTTTGCTATCCAAGGTGAGAGGTTATTTTGTGCTTTTGTACTTGGAGGTCTTTGCATCCAGCCAGACTGCTGATGAGGATGCTTGTTTTGAGGGTGCTTGTGATGAGGATGTTAGTGATGACGATTTTTATGTTGATGATCTTGATGAAGATGAGTACGTTGAGAATTTTTATGTCGAGGATGCTTTTAATGAGGACGCTTGTGATGAGGTATCTGGGGTATGAATGCTTTTTAGTTATTAAATATGTTTGTACATCTATGTATGTATTAGAATCTGTTTTGTAATTTTCAATAGTTTGTGTTATTAATATCTGACAGAACTTGATGGAGCCCATTGCAAAGGAAGCAATTCTTTCGCTAAACAATGGATCAGTGACTTTTGAGGAAGCCCGAGCTTTGTTTAATGGTAATTTCTTAATTAATTGATACTGAATCTATTCTCAAACTCTGTGCAACTGTACCATGCCAACATTTCACCTAAACTCTTTGATGAATCTTCTAAACATAAATTTGTACCAATAGAGTTCGGCATTGTAATTGTTATGCATTACAACTGATGCCTGTGTTATTAAATTCCATACATTTAGAGTGTATTTGGTATTACTCCCGTGGACAAATATTTTTTTGTGGATTTGTTTTTATGATGTGAAATTTCCATTTTTTCGTTTTATTCTCTACAGCGAGTACACAGCATTTTGGTTTTTATATAATATAACATGAATTAATCTCTGGCTTTTTTGGCTTTAGGTTTCTATTATTCAATATTACATTTGACCAAGAAAACAGTTGAACGTGTACCTATATTGAAAATGGCTTTTTAATAATTATACCTGAGCCCATGGATAATACTAAATGCTTGTTTTCAGGTTTCCATTGCCATTCAGATTCCACAAATATATTAAATCTGTACCTTTATAGTGAAAAACTGGCATCTTTTATGATCAGCACTATGAATATTTTTATTTGCATCTTTTTCTTATTGATATTATACTATCTTGTGCAAGTTTTGATATGTTTATATGCAGTTGACTTGTCGACTTTTAAAGCAAGGCTTGAGCAATTGAACATCTATGTTTGGAAGGAGGTTAATGGATCACTAGTAAGGATTCATGGGGGTGATTATAAAATAACTATTCTTCTTAAGGATATGGGGAGGGTGTATTCAGTGAAGGCCACTGATCCGTTTGAATATGTTATCCGTATGCTTGAGGAGCAACTTAAGCTGTCTCCTGGATGTTACAAACTAACCTACAAGCATCCTAACAGATCTGTTGGGAATGTTTGGGTCAAGACGGATCGTGATTGGCACTCTGCGGTTTTGCTTTCCAAGTGGAGAGGGTATTTTGTGATTCTGTACTTGGAGGTTTTTGCATCCAGCCTATCATATGATGAGGATGCTTGTGACGAGGATGCTTGTGATGAGCCTATCATATGATGCTAAAGCGAGATTGAATGTCGTTTTTAACACCTTGATTTTATGCATGGTTATCGGTTGTAAATGGTAAATGGTTGTGATGAGCCTATCATATGTTTGCACTTGCAGTATTGGATGTTGTTCCTGTTTATTAACTTTTTTAGTTTCCATGTACCTTATTTTTGGTTAAGAGTGCTCGGTGTCTTTATGTTATAACTGTGTCATGTGACCTATGATGGTTTCCATAGTCACTGTAGCCCCCTCTTCGCTGCGCCATAGCCGTAATTTTGTCATTCATTATCATTATGTGTTCAATCTTTTAAAAATATTTCATTAATTAGTTAACAAGTCCGGTTATGCAGATTGTTAAAACATACATGCATCCCATACGAGTTCTATTCTTTCTTTTTTTACCATACTGTTTACATGGTTCTAGGTGAAACGAGGTAGTACTGGTTTATTTTTTACTCACCAAATATTTTATTTGTTTTTGTATTAAAATAAACATTTGTGTAGTAATTTGTGGGAAGTTAAATCCATCGACTAGAAGAAGAGAGGTTTACAAATACTTGAAGAGAAGAGAGATTACAACTGTTGGTACTTTGAATGTGACTAGACGAGTACTCGCGCATAGCGGCGGAAAAACCTAGACGAGTATCCGTGCATATCGTCAGAAATTATAACGGTAAATAGTTGTAGTGAGGGGTTAGAAGAGAAGGCTTGTGTGGATGCCATGGAAGTAGAAGAGAAGTGAAGAAGATGATTGTGAAGGTGATGAAGATGGTGAGGATGAATACTATTTATTTTGGAGGTAGTGGATTAAAGAAGTAAGGTATGAGAAGGTGATTATTTGATTCCAAAAAGTGTTTAGCAAAATGCAGGAAAGTAGATGAGTTATAGAGTGGATAGTCAGCTTGTAACACCCCCAAAATGGATCGCAGCGGAATAGGGACTCAGGTTGTTACTTTAGGAGGTCAATAAGCACGAGGTGAAAGGGATACATTGGTGGTTTTGGAATCCTAAAAGTATGTACTATCTGAGAAAAATAACTAATCTTATATATCCTAAGTAGTTTATAACTTGTTTTTATAAAATTTCTTTTATAAACCTGTTTATTAACGTATAACTTGTAAACTACGTATCTTCTTCGTTATTAATCTATTTTTCGAGTTCCTTACATGTCTGGAATCCTTATGAGATGTAGTATTTTATAAAAATATAAAATAAATATGTTATTTTTCAAATTCTAACATAATGTTTTGATATTTTTGATGAAAATGTTATTAAGCTTGATTTTATAACTTTCTAGTTTAGCCACTTTGTTATTAGTCCTTTACAACACTCATTATTACATGTCTTACATCTTTAGGGTCTCTAGTCCATGATTTGTCCATATATTATCCAAAAATTACAAGATCCATAAGTTTACACACTTATTTATTCATGAACTTTTACATATACACTTTTAGGTAACAAGTTTATATAAGCTTTTTATATATAAACCAAACTCATATAATGTATATACTTCCATTCTTACATGTTATTAACAACAATATATCATATGACAAAGTATATCATACCATGATCATAAGTAAAAATTCCACTTTTACAAGTAAATAAGTTTCCTAGATGGTGATTAACTACATAGCCATTATATACACATAAAATCATGAATGTAAAGAGTTTAAGAGTTTTAGGTAACCTTAATATGATGTAGGATGATGAACAATATGATCTAAACCCTTGTTTAGATGACAAACCCAAGCTTCCAATACTTAGAAAACCCTAATTTTTCCAAAGAAACCCTAACTCCTTTTCTTGCTTTAACACTTGTAGATGCTTAACCAAGCCTTCTAAACACCTTATGTTATCTTAGATATCATGTAGGAACACTTGAATATGTTGTAAATAAAAGTGTATGAATTATTTAGGGTTTTTGGGTGTTGGCCGTGGGTTTGAGAGCACAAGGGAGAGGATTTGTGTGAAATTTTGCTAAGGAAATGAAGTGTGTGAAGTTACTTGCATAGTAGGCCTTTTATAGCAAGAGTTAACTAGCTATTGGTTACTTTAACTTAACCATGGTTAGACATTGAATGACCATTGTGTAAGAAAGGCATAGTTTTGGTGTAAGAAAGAATGAGAGGTGTAAGAACTAGTTGGTAAATGTAAGAAACTTTGCTTGCAATTGTTATTAACATGTGTTATATTAGAAAGTCTTCAAAAAAATATCTTCCTTGTGTTTTTCTCTATGAATCTGGCCATATATACATGTATATAAGGAAATTGTGTAATTTTTTAGTATTAGGTATAATTGTGGGTATTTGGTTGAGTGTAGATATGTATTGGTGCTTCCGGGTATGCCTAAATGTATTTAATTGCGAAACATAACCACTTTACGTAACCAATAAAATTTAATTGTTTGATGCCCGTTTACGTTGAATGACAATTTTTAGCTTATGCGATTTAACTTAACAATAGTAAATTAAAAGCAAACGCGTACAATACTAAAAATAAATAGTGAATTTATTGACGTCGTAAATGACCCTAAAACACGGGGTGTTATACAACTGCACAGAAAATCAGGAAAGACACAGTAAGATTCCCGTGATCCTGATGGTAGTCCCAGATATATATGGGGGCCGCCCAATATTTTGGGGGCCGTTTTCTGGAAGCACGAAATTTTTTCCAGTTTTTCCAGATCTTTAAATCTGTGCAGAATCATGCTATTCACGAAAATTCTTTTGCAGCCAAATCTATTTCCTCAAGAATCACCTAATACTTCCTAGATTTTCAAATATAAGAGACTAGCTATACTACTTGGGAAGCAATTATAGGCTATACTAGTAAACTAATAAGCATGCATGAGTTCATAAGATTTAATAAATAACATAGTTATTAACGACATGAAAATAAATTTAGGATGATAAAATAGAACGATCATCCAAGGCAAATTACGTTGCCCGAACTAACGTCTAAAAGTCTACTAAATAGCATAAGTTCAAGTACCTAAGCATAGATAATAAGAGTAAGTACCAACAAGCATAATAAAGTAGTAAATATAAGTATATTATCTTATAGAAATTATGCCAAATTGCTTACTTCTTCATTTTTCTTCACAAGTTTTTGAAGCCATTCCCGATTGACCTTATTCCACCTCATTGATCATCTCTTAATTGGACTTGATGGTTCAGAATTTCGGTTTGACGAGTGTAGAATGGTTCCATGTTAGGGTCGATATTTGGTGGGTTTGAAAAGACTCGAGGAATATCATTTGATAATGAATTAACAAAACGAGTGGAGGAAGGAGTGCTTGCACGCGAGGTCCCTTCGTCATTTCCATCGTCATCATCATCATTGAGATGAGAGGAGGATGGTTTACCGAAGGTGGATGAAGAGGAAATGAAGTGACGACCTCTTTTCGTGCGATAATCCTTTCGGGTCTTTCGCTCTTGTTGAGCGGTAAGAGGATACATGACACGATCGTACAAGACATAAGACTCGATAAACAACTCAGGACTTTCACCCATGACAAACTTAAACAATCGAGTCAATAACATACCATATGGTAGAATCAACCTAACATGTTTATTAACAAACTCCATTCGTTTTGCAATGAAAAATGAAAGATTGAATTTTTCAGACCTTGCAATACAATAGAGCATATAACAAAGACATGCGGGAACGTGGTCCCAGTTACCCCCCAGACAAAAGACATTTTCCCAGATAATGTCGACCCAAGGTTTCATGGTTGACACGATTTCACGAGTAAGGATTTGATTTCCTCAACATCAACAATAGTTTTATGACGAATACAAGTGACCAGACCCTCCCGTTCCTCTTGTATATAGTTTTTGATTTCATCAGGACAAGGAGGGTTGGTTTGATACGGACCACTCGTAGGGACACTATGTTGTAAGTCATCAAGTGACCACTTGTCGGTAAAAACACACACGCCCTTATGAGGTATACCAAATATTTGACCGAATTCTTCAAGAGTGTACGAAAAGAATTGATTTTGGATGACAAATTGGATTAACATTTGACCTTCGTCGAAATAATCTAAATGATATTGACTATAGAACTCAAGTATGAAGCGAGGACAAATTTGTTCATTTATTTCAAGAAGACACTCAAACTCGATATGACAAAACATGGACCTGACATAGACTAAGTCTACAAAACTTGGATAAACCACCTGACCCTCATGTATGCAACGACTTTCAAGGTTTATTAGCATTTCTTTTAAGGGTGAAGTGTATTCATGTGAGATTATAGGAATGTAGTCTCTTGTGTGTTGATGATCTTCGGTAGTTTTTCGAGGCATTATTCACCTAAAATAAAAGTAATTTCACGTTTTATTATTGTGAACTTGTAATGTTAATAGGAAGTTGTGACTAGTATGTGCCTATATGTAACAAATGTGGAGTAACGGTTAACTCGACTCTAAACATAAAACCTAAGATTTAACCCAAACGCTCCTTAGTTTAATTTTGCTCATCCAAACATTTGAAAAATACATATGAATTATGTATCTCGAATTTTGTTTATGAGATCTTTATGCATGTATGAAAAAACGTTTTTAGGATGTATTAACAATGTATAAAAGCATTTTTATGGTGTTCGTAACGTGAGTAATTTGGAAATAAAATTGGGGTTTTGTGCGAAAACAATTTTTGACAAACACACTTCAATTATGCAAATCCTATGTCTACGGGAAGCATATTAATTATACATTGTGTTATTATAATCCTAATTGCACACAAACATAAGAAAAATAAAAATCCCCAATTTTGAATTTTTGTTCAACATGAACCCTAGACACAAATTAGAATAAAAATAAATGAAATGAATTACAATTGATGATCTTTATAATGTTAGGATTTATTATTAGTGTTGATTTGATCTTCAATTTGTGATTTAGTGGTTGATTTTAAAGTTTTAGTGGTTTTGGGTTCGTGGTTCGTCAATGGCTGAAGAGAGGGGGTGTTTGTTTTTGTGATTTACAAAAATCAGGGTGACAGAATTTTGGTCTCATCTGGTGACGGTCCCATATAGATATGGGGGCCGCCTGATTTAATCAGGGAGTCATCCTAGATATGGGGGCCGCCCTCAACAGAGGGTTTTGGACTCGATTTTTGACAAAAATTTCTACGGAAGGAGTGACATTTTAATTTGCATTTCACGAATTAAAAATGCTCAAAGTACTTCAGACGAAGTATTTAAGTTGTCACGACACGGAGTGGAACACAGACTTGAATCGAAATCGAATAAAAGAGAAACGATTTATGGAATGTGTTCCATCATTCCTAAACCAAGACGTAGATAGTTAAACGATTCACGTTTAAGGGGTTTAGT